>VWZI01018962.1:427841-479745 GCA_013396835.1 Psilopogon haemacephalus | reverse complement strand
CTCCTCTCCTCTCCTCTCCCCTCCTCTCCCCTCCTCTCCCCTCCTCTCTTTTCCTTTTCCTTTTAAAAGAAATCCAAAATACTGTTATGAAAGAAAAAATGAGGCCCAACATAGAAATGACTAGTTGTTAAGGTGAGATGGAATTACACAGGTCTGGGTTTAGTATAGATCATAATGAAATTTTGGTTAAAATACAAGTCGCAAAACAATATGGATGGCTCTTGGAAATTATTAAGACTTTTTTTTGCATCTGATAAATCACTTCACTATTTATTCAGTGTGTACTTTGAAAGTACTTTTCCCAAATACCCTCAATGTAAGGTCTGCTGTTGTAAAACCTTACAGAGCCATGTACAGAATTGGTAGACTGCATGGGTCAAAAAGCTGGCTGTGGGATATTTACTAGAAGACCAATAAAGCTGAGCGAATTCAAATCTGAATAAGGATTAGGGAGAAGTACAGATCAGCAACAATGAAAAGTCAGTGAACAGAGAACAGTTGCTCTAATAGTTCTGTGGGGGAAAAAAAAGTGGCAACAAATCCAGGCCATTCACAAGGGAAACAAACAACAACAAAAAAAGGGGGAAAAAAAATCAACATATGAGAAATAGTTTTCTTTCTCCTCCATTCAAAATAATCACAATATATCCATGGCTTATTATTTAAGAAGCTTGCTAGCAAATTAAAAGAGAAGGAATTTCTGTCAAAAACACACATGCTTTGATGCCTCATGTCTGTTACATATTGCATGAAAATAACACCATTGGGGGGTTGAATTATTTGGTCACACGCAGCCCCACTTGTTCTTTCACGTTAAGGGAGTTTGCACCTGTAGAATAAGCGCCACAGCTCTCATCTTACCTCGCAGCCTCTTCAGTCTCTGCTCCCTCCTTCTCCTCCGCACGACCAGAAGCATCACAAAAAGCACCAGGACCCCAACCAAGATACAGGAAATGGTCACCAGCATCTTTAGCCCTTCGTTGGTTGCCAGTCCCTCCTCACTTTGCACAACTGACTTAATGAGTGGAGGGATTGTACCTGGAAACAGTGTCATGATATTAGATGTCTATTAATGAAGAGAAAAGATTGAGCTCTCAGGGAATGTGGCATGTTATATCCTTCCAGCGCACACAGAACACTAGGAAGGATTTGTCATGTTCAAGGTGGGTGCTGTGTCTGCATGTGTAATAGCCATGCACACAGGTAACAAGGTACTTACTGCAGAGACCTGCAGATTATCAGAAATTGAGAAGTGCATTTACCAATGACAGAAAACCATGCCCATTATACAGTCAAATACGACAATCAATTTTAAGTCATATTACAACACTACAAAGCTGTAAGAGACTTCAGAATTGCTACATGTGTATATTACTCCTTGCTATGGGAGAACAACAGTGCCTTGACTTATTCATACTTTCTGTTGAGCTTTTCCTTTGTAGGGAAAGTATCTGACAAAGTTCATTTTGTGCTGGATACAGCAGATGAATCCTTTGCACAGAAACATCACGTCTTAGGGGAGCAGTAGTGATATTGATCTGAAATGCAGAGAGCCTAAGCTAATGCTCATTTGCTAAGGAGTGTCTGACATTATACTCATCAGTAAAACAGGAGAGTAACACTGGATGGAAACAATCAGATTTTGAGAGTGAAATGAGGGAAATGAATCTACAAGCTACTGGCACTGGTGGGCAGCTCACTTTAAAAATTTCAAGACATGGTGATATATGACACTTGAACCTTTAAATTCCTTTTTACTTTACTTCTAAAGACCATGAGAAGAATGTGGCACTATTTTTTTTTCTGGAAGGCTGTTCAGTTATGGAAGACTTCTCACTCATTTCTTAATTACTATTAAGGTGCTGAGTGCAACCACAAATGAGGCTATAAAATGCAGATTTACTTGAATTGGTTAGAAACATTCAAGTATTGTGAACTATGATGACTTTTGATGGAAGCTATTCAATTTTCACCAGCTACTAAAACATAAAAGTGGCTACCTGGTTGCTAAAAGGGAAGGAGGATGAGGTAGAAATAAAGGCAGACTCCTTTTTTACATTTTAATTCTCACATTGAATGATATAATTATATCTTATTATGTGCCATATAGTATCAGAAAAAAACATAAATCTGTGATGTGATGTGATGTAGCACAATGTGAGTGCCATAACCACAGCAAAAATGTAGAGTACTAAGTCCTTTTTTTCTGAAGAACAACTATTTGTGTTGCATATAATGAAAAGAGCAGCTCCCTAAAGAGATGAAGATAAACAGAAAAGCTACAACCATCCAAACCTGTATCAGGTATGACCAAAAATTAATTCCCTTGCAATTGCATTTTGAGTATTTTTTCTACTGTTCCATTGTAGTTCTTCTTCATTATTTTCTTTCTTTTTCTAATTTTGCATTTCTTAGAACAAACACAAAGCACGATTTTTTTTTCATCTTGTCTTAAATGAGATGCAGGTTTTGCACTACTCTAAAGCTAAAGAAAATGACCAGTTTAAAAAATGGAAACAGTTTCAAGCTCCTGAAGGTAATACTAATAACTGTCTCTGACTACTCCAAAACCCTTCTGTATAGTAAAGGGCCTAATTTTACTCTGACTTGAAGTCACACAGACCACTGCCTGAGGAGTCTTGCATTTGAGAATACCTAAAACTGTCTTGCTCTTCTTAATACTTTGATGAGAATAAAATTAAGAGCGGCCTTAATTTCACTTAAGCCCTAAGTACTTAGGTGAGTGATTATTATTTTCCATAATTCTTTAAAGTAATTCCGATGTATAATGCTGTATACAACCGTACATAATTTAAAAAACCAAACCTTACAAGTTTATCTATCCTTAACCTTATCCATCTGTGGATATTCTAGTAAGAAATCACAAACAAAGAATCCTGGTATCCAAAGAGAAAACATTGTTCAATATTAACTGTCATTCTAGGTGTGGGCTAAGAATGGAATAGTCAAAGCTTTTCTCAGGAAAAAGTACCAGAATATTTTGGAAGCTTCTAAGCTTTTTTTTTTTTTTTTTCCCCATCACCCTTTGTCAGCTTGCTTTCCTGTTGCTTCATAGACACCGTTTCCCCCCGTGCTGCAGCCCTTCCAGCATCTCCCATTGCACTTATGGCTTTAGGACTTCCAAGTGTTTTCCTGTCCTAAGTGTTCTTCACTGTAGCAAGCCCCCTGGTGGGCTAGAATCAATTAGCATTAGAGCAGCTACCAAACGGATCTGTTTTAATGTCAGAGCTACTAAGTAGCTGATCTCTGAGTCGGGAAGCTCCTCTGCAGCGCTACACACTACAGCTGCACATTGCTAAAAATATCTCCTTAAGTACTGAGCACAAATGTTCTGAAAAACAAGGGGCAGGAAGGTCATAAAATCTGTAAGCTGAAAATGGTTAGCTGACATATCTATGGACAGAAAGCAAAACGTTGCACGTACATCTATAATTAACCTTTTGACCCAATTCACCGTGAAGAGATTTAAGGTAAAGAACACTTAGCTGTAGTATTTCTCAGCAGCTCTATCACAGATAACTACTAGGTACTGCAGTTCAAACAAAATAACTGAAGGACCACAGAACTCAAGGATTTCTACAACATTTACAAAGGTTTTATCTTAAGGCTGCTAAAGCTGTTCTTAGCATTTGGTATCTCAGAACTTTCATACACGTATTATCTAATCTTCAAAGCATTATCCGTGTAACTGGTTCATTCTACCCTTAGCTGTGACCCCTAAAAGTTGGAAGGCACTAATCTCACATCACAAGAAAAATCAAAGGTAGAGGTAGGGTTAGTACTTGAAAGTGGAGACGGCCAAGAAGTTTCCAATGGCATGCTTTCTATAAATGAAAAATTCACTGTCCTGAAAGAATTTTTTTTTTCTTGATGTATTGATAGAAAATGTTGATTTCTAATTAGACAACATTTGCCAACTCTGAAGCACCTTAAGCCTGTGCTGCTATGCTTAACAGTGAACAAATTAATGGGGAGCTGGGACTGCAGGGACAACTTTTGCTTTAGAAGCAGTGAAACAATTTTATGAAATGTCTTACATGGGACTAGGTTATCTTAAATTTTGGTAATTATAATACCATTAATAATAATTTTATCATTTTAGTTCTGCATCAAAGGTAACAAATTTGGAAAATTTGAAAATCTGAAATCTCCTTTTCTATCCATGCTTTCTCTCTTCACATTTTGGTCAGTCATTTCAGATTATGCACAATATGGTCTGGTGAAGCATGCTTGACAACAATAACAACAACAAAAGAATCAATGGTGGAAATAAGAATTTTTCTAGCTGAGTAGAAGCAGTGGCTCAGGTAATTTAACAAATATTTTTATTTTCCCATTTTCTCACTTTTAAATATGTCACATAGAAACACTTGAAAATCAAATGTTGCATAGGTGACACCATGTGAAACCAAGTGTCATCACCTATCCAATAAGTGGAGACTGGTAACATTTCAAATCAGTTTACATACATTTGATTTCACTGCTGTTGGTGGGAATTTAAAGCTCTGGGCCTGCGTTTCACATAATCTTATTTTTTAGTGTGGCTTAACACTGTTTTTCCCAATTATATATGCAATATGTAACAATAACTTTGGATGCTAAAATAATATTCCTGAAAGTTGAAATATCCCAGAAGAAAGAAAAGAAGATAGGCTGAATAAAGTGGTAAGAAATTAACTGATAATACTTGTAACACTTCTTATGAATAACTGCCCAGTAAAACAGGTCCTGTGTTTACCTTTCAAGACCTGGTAGCACTAGTATAGTACCTACTTGGAGCTTGGTTTCCTCTAGGTCTCTAAAGCACTGAGGCAAAATCTTTATCTAAATTTTTTATACTGTCAGAAACAACACAAGACTATGTGGTGGCTTACCAAAATTATATTTTATCAGAAAAAAAACCAACCCCGAAACATGAGGGGATGTGATATTTGCAAAAGGGTGAGATGTCACCAATTATTGTCAAGAACTGAGGATTACCTAGCACAAACACTGGGATAGCACTAGAGGATACTTAAGATGCTGAGATTTGAACCTTGCCTGTTTCATATCCCACACTTCTGACTGGGAATAGTCCCTCTTGCTTGCTTTTCCCTGAGCCACACATGATTTTTGTTCTGGAGACTGCCGGTTTGCAGGAGAGAAAACTGTGGCAGAGAACTGTGTTGCCAACAGAGCAATTCAGAGCTGTCACTGGGCAATTACCAGTTCTTGTCTGAACTTTCTTACATAGCACGTCTCCAGAAAAGCTTTGTCAACTCACAGTAGAGCAATTCAAAGAAATTGCTATCTGGAGCCATCTGCACTGCCTTTTTGCCAGAAATACAACCATTTCCCACTATAGAGCCAGAAGAAGCACACATGTGCCACCATCATTTTCAATAAATATGCCAGGATATGAGCTGGCATGACTGACAAATTGGAATGTTTGCTCTTGCCCTCTTGTTCCAGCTTTTGCAGAATGGGCAAGAGCAACTCCTGCCAGAAGGGCAGGATGCAACAATTCCTTCATCCCCTGTGCCTTGCTGCTGGGCATGACAAAGCCATCTGTCACGGACATTAGTTTCACTCTCTCCTGTCTGTAAATAGGGATAATAGCATTGCCATTGCTTTACCCTTGGAGGATGATGTTGTCTGGAGGCTTTCCTGGAAGACAAGCTAGTTAGCTGCTCTGTTGCATCACATAATGGGTTTTGAGCTTTGTCACAAGGACGTTGCATGGAATAGCAATGAGGCCAGTAACTGCTGTGAATGACTGCAGCAACCAATTGTACGGAAGACAAAAATTTCATGGAAGAGATGCATGAAATATTAGTTAGTGCTTCTGTGACCACTGGAACTAATGACAGTTACTGTCCTATGGTTATGTGTGTTATGGTTGATTTGCTTTGGGGCTGGAGCTTTTCCCTCAGTGAAGACAAATTAACAATTCCTAGGACAAGGAGCAATGGGTGCAAGTTGAAGCACAGGAGGTTCCAACTCAACACAAAAGGGAACTTTGTTACTGTAAGGGTCACAGAGCACTGGAACAGGCTCCCCAGAGAGGTTGTGGTCTCCTTCTCTGGAGGCTCTCAAGGCCTGTCTGGATGTGTTCCTCTGTGATCTGTGCTAGATTGGATTGTCCTGCTCTGGCAGGGGGGTTGGACTCAAGCTCCTTGGGTCCCTTCCAACCCCTGACATTCTGTGACCCTGTGTTTCCTCTCTTCTATCTCACATTCTACTGTCAAGACATCAGTAGGTATTTTACATCTCTGAGATTGTTGCCCCTCTGTCACCATGGATAGCATTTTCAGAAAGGGTTTTATGGGGGGAAAAAAAAAGGAAAAAGACGAGCAAGGCATTCATATTAGAAACTAGAGTACAAACAGTATCTCAGACATGTAAATAAATAGATGTACTTACTGCCATCATAATTGAGTGTTGCAAATTTGGCTTGTTTCTCTGCACAGCCAGCACTGTTGCACACTCTCATCTGCAATTCATACCAGGTTGCTTCCTGGAGGTCATATAGTATGTAGGACTTTGACAGGGATGTCCGCTGAGCAGTTGTCCAGACTGTTGTCCCAAATGGCCTGTATTCCAGGGTGAAGGAGGTGATGGGGCAGCCACCATCATTCCAGCCTATTAGGTTCAGTTTCACTCTTGTGGTGTTGATACTAGCAAAGAGTTCTTGTTCCTTTGAAAACTGTGGCTCTGGAAGCAGTGATGCATTTCAAGTTCAGTGCTTGGTTATTACAGACATAGGACTCAAAAATATAAAATTGAGAGAACAATTTATAGGACAATCTTACCTTCACCTTAAACACCTTCTTCTTAATTTTTTTCCCTCCACTTTGTGTTAGACTCACAAACTGAAATTTTCAAATACATGTGGGAAAAATACCTCTACATCTCTACATGGGCATGACTGTTTGCATGGATTGGCACGAATCAAGTTGTAAATCTAGTGCAGACACTTTGTACCAGTAAATGGTCCTCCCCAGTGCTGTGCAAAACATGAAAGACTTCAGAATATTATGTAGAAATACTGCAGAAGACAAATACACTTGAAGATTGTCCACTGGTGCACTACTCTTCTTTTGAAGTGGAACTGACAACAATGTTTTTTGAGATTACAGAGGATTTCATTTGCAGAAATGGACAATTGTGAAGAACTGACAGGTAGAACTCAATTGTTTAAAATATTAACATGTTGCCATTGCAGATTATATATTTGAAAATAATATGTACTTCGAATTTGAAAAGTACCTGTAATGTGCTATTTTATTCTATAAAATATAGCATAACTTATCCATTTGGGGTCTTATCATTATTTCCATGCTTTGATGAGATGTGCCAAGATGTGCTTTCTTTTCTAAACTTCACAGGAGTCTAAGAGAAACTTGAAATTCCTGAGATGTGTTTCAAACTATTTCACTTGTCTCTGGTAATTGATTTGGAGAGAGGTCTTTCTGGAGCACTCACACAAATGAAAATTACCTCAGCTTTCTAAATCACACAGCACCTGGTTCAGTCTGAAAATATAGCAAAGTAGAAGTCGTAGAGAAATTCAAACATTTGGGAGATCTGCTGTCTCATGAACCATATAAATGTTATTTGAAACATACATAAGCCTCACATTTCATGCAGTAAAAATAAGATCAGTCAACTTCTACTCCCCTAAGTGCCCCTTTATTTAAAGTCAGCAGACCATTCTCCCTGACCACCAATAATCTCAGTATGAACACAGATGATCTGCCAGTCATACCATTCACACTAGGTCTTGGCTATGCCACTGAACATCAAGTGAAATGCTCACCTTGCTGTGATGTGATGAAGAACATAGAGAAGGACTGGCATAGCTATGAAATCAAACTATTTTTATGATGAAACTGATTTCAGATAGGAGTAGTTCTTAGAACATGTGCAGAGATGCAAGCTGAGGAGATCTTTAGCTGCTACCTTCAGGGTAAAACTCTCCAAATTGCCTCTTTAAGTAGGTCTGTTGTGAAATAATTCTGACACATATTTGCAATGTGGAAATACTCTCAGCAATCAGGGCCAAGACGCCTATTGCTAAGTTAGCCATGGATTCCACAATTTTTAATAATTTTGCCTTGCAGAGCTTTATGTAAATGTTCACTTTGTTTTTCACATTGTGTTGAAAGGGTGCTAATCACACTGCTCCCCCAGTACCAGCTTGGAGCAGAAATAAGACACTGGCTCCAGTTCCTCTGTGTGTAAATATGCTTCCCATCTTTCTTCAACACCCAAACAAACTCCTGTATTTTTTAGAAGAAATGATTTCTTCATGCCAGTAGTAGTATTTAAAATTGCTATAGCCTATGATGGTGGAGAGATCCCCATCCCAAATATCCACCAACTCATCTTAGAGAAAAAATTAAGTACAGAATGCCTGTTGCTTCAAGTGATTCAAATGCTACAGTGACAGCCTCTGCTCCCACATCATGGATACAATTGGAAATATTTCCAAAGCAAATAATATTCAAATATCCAGGCCTGTCTTATCAAACCAATGTCTACAGTAGAATGCAAGAGCTTTAGGTGAGCAAGTGGGATAGAAATGAACATACCTTTCCCAAGTGTTTTGGCCTCAATGATCTCGCTGATGCGTCCTGGTCCCACTCCATTCTGAGCAGTTAAAGTGAACTTGTACCAAGTGCCACACTTCAACGTTTCTAAACGATAGGACCTCTCGCTAGGACTAATGGGAAAACTACCCCACTGCTCACTGTTATCTTCAGAATACTGCAAAATATAGCCTGGAGGAAAAGCACCGATGACAATGATAAGCCAGACAAAACCTAAAACTTCTGCAGGAATTTTAAAGACTTAAAACTGGGAAGAAAATACATGAATAAAAGATATAGGCAATACATTTTGACTACCCATACAACAGCCTAAGTACCATTTTAGTGATCTCTTTAATGGGAAAAAAAGGTTAGACATTTCTAACTACCCTTCAATCAGCAGCAAAGACTAGATGATGAACCTGGACTCTCCAAATAGAAAGGTTAGAGATTACCTGGAGATATGAGAGTTGGGGCTCTTCAGCCTGGAGAAGAGAAGGCTTCAAGGAGACCTTATAGTAGCCTTCCAGTATCTGAAAGGGGCCTACAGGAGGGCTGGGGAGGGACTATTTACAAGGTCTTGTAATGACAGGATGAGGGGTAATGGGTTTAAACTGGAAGAGGGGAGATTTAAATTGGATGTTAGGATGAAGTTCTTTACAGTGAGGGTAGTGAGACACTGGAAGGAGTTGCCCAGGGAGGTTGTGGCTGCTCCCTCCCTAGAGGTGTTCAAGGTCAGGTTGGATGAAACCTTGAGACCTGTTCTAGTGGGAGGTGTCCCTGCCTATGGTGGAGGGTTGGAACTGAATGATCTTTGAGGTCACTTCCAACCTAAACCATTCTATGATTACATATCTGGAAAATCAAAGAGACTAACTGTCATAACAACAGAGGGTATGCTGGAAAAAAGTGATTTAATCTGTGACTAAACTACCACAAGGAGAAACTACAATTTATTGAAAGCTGTTATCTAATAAATATTTATAAATATGTGGGGGCTGGGTGTCAGGAGGGAGGAGTCAGGCTCTTCTCAATTGTGCCCTATGATAGGACAAGGGGCAATAGATACAAAATACAGCATGGATAGCTCCACATCAACATGAGGAGGAACTTCTTTACTGTTAGGGTCACAGAGTACTGGGGGAGGCTGCCCAGAGTTGTTGTGGAGCCTCCTTCTCTTGAGACTTTCAAGACCCATCTGGATGCATTCCTGTGTGACTAGATTGTAGTAGATTGTATGATCCTGCTCTGACAGGGGAGTTGGACTTAATAATCTCTGGACTTCCCTTTCAACCCCTAACATCCTGTGATCCTGTTATGACAATAGTGCACATTAAGTCCTGATAGCAATATAGATTGCTTTGGCTTTTTTTGGGTTTTGTTTGTTTGTTTGCTTTTTTGTTTGGTTTTGGTAGCCATCCATCATCATCTACTAATCACATATGATAATTTATTATGAAGTTGCAATTAACCTGAATTATATTACCTCGGATAGAACTGCCACCATTGTCTCCAGGTATCCAGGAAAGGGTGATAGAGGAAGATGTTGTTTTGGATACTGTGAGTCTTGGCTGGTCTGGTGGAACTAGGTGAGAAATAGTTAAAATCAGAGAGCAGATTCAAATGGTTAGATGTGATCTTAATCCCTTGTAACAGTCGTTTATCAAACAAATGTTTTGAGTTGCATAAAAATGTAAATGACTTCTGTCAAAGTGTCTATTTAGCTGACATCTTCAGTTAAGACAAGAACAGGCAATCTCTCTCTTTTTAAAAAAATCTATTTAATTTCCTACATAATTCTGTCTTTCAATTCTTAACCCTTGGTTTTCACTGGAATTTTTTGCATTCACCCTATTAGACCTAAATTGTGTATAAGCTANAGCTGAGCTTTTAGCAGCGGGAAATGTTCATTTACAAATGATGCCTCGCTTATACATGTGTTTGCAGTCTATTATGGAAAAAATAGGGAGAAAAACTGTATAACAAGAGTTTCTGCTAGTGTAACTGTGAGGGCTAACTGATCTGTGATCAGAGGCAGCTCCATACCTCTTCTAAGTCACACCATCACACCTGAGGCTGTTGATATAATGAAGACATAAATCTACGAGCAAAGGCTGAAGAAACCTGGAAACTCCACAGTTCTGCTGTACCACATAAAAATTGTGTTTGTGTCCAAATCGTGAAACATGAGAACTGCACAGTATTAAAAGGGAAGAGAAAGAGCTGTGCTATCTCCCAACAAGTGATCCAGGGTAGAGAGGACTGGCTCTGAAAATTGTGACTGAAAATGAGAGTGGCAACTTAGACAGATTAGGTTCAGCCTAAGTAACGCCAAATTGCAGCAGCATTCAGCAGCTGAGTTTCCAGAGCTCAAAGCCCCGAAGCAAAATGTGGCAAAGTTGCCAGTTTTCTTTTCACCTTGACATGTCCTTCATGAACCATAATGATCATAACCTGGTTATATTCTGGAGACCTAATGCTTGCCTTCTGCCTGAATCATTTATCTAGTCCTGTGGCACAAGTAAGGTAACTAGAACCACAACACAGAAACATTAAGGCTGTTGGGGACAGTGTTCGCTATGATAAAGAAGAATGGTAGGGGAAACTTCAAAGAACTAGCTGAATATTTATTAGAGCCCTCAAGGGTAAATATTTGCTAACGCTTCACCAAAGTGTTTTACATCTCCAATTGTAAGTTCAGAAACTGAAAAAGGATAAAAAAGGAAGTTACTGTTTCAAATCCCTTGCACTGCTTCGGTCACGCACAGCAGTGGTGCAGCACTGTGTCTACCTTGTTTTGTGGATTGCAGTTACTAGAGATCTCCACACTCCTCAGAAATGTAGATAAAATTGAGTCATTCTACCTCAAGAACAGCAAGCGAAGCATGGACAGTGTCCATCATGGCAAGCGATCTGAGAAGCAGCAGCAAAGCTGGGGTGGAAAGCCAAGGAGGAGAGATTAGAGGGCTGTCACACCTTCTCCTGTCATTGCCACTGCAAGTGTGGGAAAGAGGTGCTGGTGTTGATGATGCTGCTGGCAGAGGCTGCCATATCCCTGCCATAGGTACTGCTGGAGAGATGCCAGCCCATAAGCAAGACAGGAAAGAGGTTAAAAATGCTCTCTCATGTCCAACAGTCTGCTGACAGGACATTGCTTGCCTTGCCTATGTTTGAGGCAGAGCTCTGCCTTCAGAATAAAATTCTAGTAAAACTTCCCAACTGCAGTTCATGTTCAGGTCATCAGATTGGAAAAAAGATGAGCACTGACACAAAATGGAGACTTCTGATTTTAAAGCTGTGGACTAGTTCAAAGAGAATTTAATTCTAGTATCCTCACAAGAGTAGAGGGTGATGAAGTAAATAAAAAATGGGCAAGTTTATACTCTAAAGGAAAATTTCCTATGTGAGATGGATTTGTTCTGTTATCCTGACTGACTTGGCTGACTATGGAAAGAGAATGCACACACTACATTGTGAAAGACTTATTGTAGAAGCTGTCATCACAACTTCACTCTACCTAGAATAGATGGTGGTTCCACATATTAAATGCCAGTTTTTGTGTGTTCCTTAGGGAAGTAATATTGATTTGCTTTTAGCTACCACAGTTCAATATCATCAAGGATACGCAATTATGAAAGTACTTAGTGAAATATAAATATAGAGTTACCATCTGATAGTGTTTTCTTTTCCTAGTTCCTGTTGTGGTCATGCTTCAAAAATTGCTGAAGAGCACATTTAGGCTAGGTTGGATTGTATGCAAGTTGATGTACACTATGGTGTTTGTTTCAAGCCTTAGTGGGATAGTTTATGCAGAGAGAACTGGATTGTAGCTGAAAGGGTCCCTTTCTGTGTTCTCACACGTTTGCACTATAAGTTTAGACTGTGTATCAAGGGACAAAGGAGAGATTGACACAGCATATCCTGTATTTCCAACTTAGTGATTTGCTTCCCTCTGGTACAACAACTTATAGCCATTTCAAGCACTTTTAGGATCTGCCTTAGTAAAAATGATCAGGGAGGTCTCCTGCATATCACATGCTTGGTGTGTGAATGCACACTTTTCTTCACACTAGCTGTTAATGCACATCCCTATGTTGCCATAGCTTTTATATGCCTGCAAAGAAATTGATACATCATACACAGTTCAACATGCATTTAAAAAGTAGCTGGTAGTATGCACTGGTTGATAATGCCTCATTTTAAATGCTTCATTTTAAATGCTTCCTCATCCACTGTCAATAAAATTCTTCTCTTGCATAATGAAGTTTTTGTTCAAGGGCTTAGAACAGAGACATATTTCTGTGGGTAACTTTCCAGGCCTCCAATTCTTTCTGAGTTTTGCAGTGTTTTAATGATACATACAATATTTGTAAGGAGAAAATATAAGTCGATGTTTTCTGTGCAAAGGACCAGAAGATACCTGGACGCAAAAGCTCAGTTGTCAATCCTAAAAAACATGCATGGAGACCTAACTGCATATGAATCGTTCCACCAAAAGCAATATATTGGTTATATCATTGTCTTGGCAAAGCATAAATCCTGCCAAATTAATTCAAACCCTTGCTCTCCTCCTCCTGTAGCAAGGTTTGGGGGTTGATGATGTGAGCAAAACAATGAGGGTTTGGCCCAAGAAAGCCCTGAAGGCTACTTGGCACAGGACCAAGTCAGGTGTCTTGTAATGCCCTTCAAGTGCTGAGGTGGACACCTAGGCACAGGACTTTTAATTCATTGGCCAAAACAATGGACGCTAATGCCTGTTGGCCAGTTTCACCTTCAAAATAGTATATTAAAGGCGGTGGTTTAGAGCCGTTGTCTCCTTTTTCCTACTGCCTTCCACCAGGACTGGAGGCCTATTAGCAGCTCTTTCACAGCGGCCACCTGTTTGCAGCATGCATTGAAGTTTTGCACCACCAGGAGCAAGGCAAATCTTTCCTCTTCTACCGGGAACCTTTGTATCTATGGCGTCTGTGAGTAGGGTATAGTTAGAATTTTCCCTATTATCAGGTCCCTGTTTTCCAGGTTCTGACTGATTAAACCGTTTAAACAGTTAAATTCTGTGTTTATAAATAACCTTTGTGTAATTGCTTCCTGTCGACTGAACATCCAAAGAATCTCAGGGAATTTTCCTGATTTTTTAAATATTTATAATAAAAAAAGCATTATTACTTTAAAATATTAATAATTAATAACCAGTTATTAATAACCATAATAATAATAAAATAGTGACAGCTGAATCAGCATGACCTGTACAATATTATAGTTATTAATTTGGAAGGATGAAATTTGTATTAACATGCATTATTAGCAATATTTTGCATATACCTGCAAACAGACATACCTATGCATTACCATCACATAGCAGTTAATAGCTGTGATAACAATGTCTGAGACACATCCATTAATCTTACCTTGTACTTGCAAATTCAAAATTATCTCATCTGATCCCCAGTTGTTACTGGCCACACAACTGTAATATCCAGAGTCTTCTGCTTTCACAGTACGGATGACAAAGCTGCCATTGCTAAAGATGCTTCTTCGCCCATCAATCATCACTAGACTGGGTGTCCCGTTACTACCTCACAGGAAACAAAGTGCATACATTAAAGAAGTTACAATCAAAATTACTCAGAATTGGATTTTTTTTTTTTAAAGCAACTAAGAATGGAGAGAAAGAAAACTGTAGGCTGGGGTAGGGTGGGAGGTGTCCTCCTTAATAAAGATAGCAAAGGAATATTTTCTGTTGGGAAACACTTGTCATTTGCTAAAAGAATGCAAGTATCCTGGCCCCATATGGAGTGAAAATGGAAATTCCCTCCATCTGTAGCTATTTGCTAAATCATAAAAGCAATGAAATAAAGAGTAAAAGACACTTCATGGCTACAATGTCCATCCTTAATATGAAAAAGAAATTAAAAAAAAAAAAATGTGGCAATGTACAAGATAGTTTAGTAGCATTGCAGTATTACTGCTTACATAGTGCTTAGATTAAAATTATTCTCCAGATTATGAAACTGGAGATCAAAATATAGTAACAGAAAACCAGATAAGCGAGAGTACACTGCACTCCACAGTACGATTTAATGCATCATTTTCCTTCTCAGACTACAACTATTTGGTGTGACTGAAGTTAAAAGAGGAAAAATTCCTAGGTTTTATATTTTAAAGGTTTACTTTTACCCTTCATTTATAACCCTTCCTCCCTTCTGAAACCCTCTAATAACCACAGTTTTAGTTCAAGGAATTTCAGAAGTGCTTGTCTACCATGACTGTGCACAGCCCCTGGAAACAGTTCTTACTGACACAGTTATCCAGGATCACCTGCATTGTAAGCCTCAGGATTTTAGGCAAATGGGCTTTATCTAAGCTATACATTTAGTTGCTGGTTACCTATCCTTCATCCATTTGACTGTTGGAGCTGGGTCTCCCACGGCTTTGCAGGGGAGGACAATGTCCTTCATCCAAGGAGTTGTCACTGTGCCACTGAATGTCAAAATCCTGGCAGGAGCTGAGCAATAGAAAGCAAGAAAGACTGAAATGAGATATTAATTCATACAGCCCTTGGAAAGGATATCCAGAATTAAATCTGGAAAACTAAACCTGAAACATTCCAATCTGGGCTTTCAGAAAACTAATTAATTTTAACTCATAATATCATCTATTTATTCAAGTACAAATACTGTGATTTTTTAATAGAAGACAAGCAACTAAAAGAGATGAAGTGGAAGACCAGAAGAGTCCTTGTGGAGAAAAAGAGCAAAACTAGCTATTAATAATCTTTAATGATTTTTATATTTTTTGTAGTAGAAATTATGGATGAAAATTATGCTGAAGCGATGCTTCTCTCCATACTTGCAGCAGTAAGTGTGGACAGTAGCCAGGTATAATAAAAAAGATACATTATTGACACATTACTGTTATAACAGATATAGCATTAAGCAAAATATATGTTCTACCTTCATATATATATGTGTTAGTATATTCCTGAGTCTATCTGAATGCCACAAATATGAACAAACTCTTAAGTCAGTTTAATTTCTGTCAGCTCTCATCTCACCTAAATATACCAATAAAAATGTCATTCCTGTAGTTTCCACTTATAATATACAGGTACAGCAGAGTTAAGTCAGATCTTCATTCTACATTATTACTTAAGATTAATCCCTGACAGAAATAGACTTCTTCTTGGCCTCTCTACATTTCAGGCACATGCTGGCATACAGATATACATAACATTGCATTTTTAATCCTGATCTACTTCAGTCATGCACACTGATCAGAGTTTATGTCCAGTAATTAGAAAAAACTGGGGCAGTTCATATATACATATATATATATACATATATATATATATATATATACACACATATGTATATATATAAATATATAAATTATATATACATATACACACACATATAAAAGCACAACCAAAAAAGACAGTAAAAAATGATGAAAGAATGGGACTTGAAAAGTTCAGGGATGTTGCTTGAGCAGGCTGCAGTGGGACTTGAGATAATAATGAAAAGAAAAGGTTTCATAGAGTCAATCAGTTTGGCCTGTATTGCCTATGTTCTCTTCAGGAGTTGATGAAGACTAAGCTTCTTGAGAGATTTTTCTCTGGTCAAAATTTTAACTGTAAACACAAGAAGTAGCTGTTGATATTTATGAGTAACAGGCAAAGTCAAAGCTAGGTGTTTTTCTATTCTGTTTTCAGTCATATATCGACAAGTCCCATCCTGGATAAACAGCAGCTGAAGACACCTGCTCCCTGCTGGCTCCCTGCTGGCTCCCCCCTGGCATCCCTGATGGTTAGCCCCAGCAGAAAAGTGCTGCAGTGTGCACTGTTCTGAGGAGGTGGTACACAAGAATGATGCAAAGGCACTGGTCAGTCAGTAAGTGTCTTGATACAGCTTTGTCTTCCACTGTGTCACTCCTAAGAGCATATCTTTTAGAAAAGTTTTACACAGGCCTGTATTGTTACACACCATGGGGCTAATTACCCAAGCTAACTAAAAGAGAAAAATGCTGTCTACCCAGAGACATGGTGTGAAATGCTGACTGCACTGAAGTTCGTGTTAGAAGGCTCATTTGTCTTCAGTAGTGTCAGGCTGCCTAAGGTACTTTTGCCATCTTTAAAAAGCAGCAGCTCTGACTACCTATAAAAGACATCTTTAAGCGACTGGACTTCTCCTTGTAGCTGCAGTGCATTCTGAATAATGGTGATTAGAAACCTGAATTCAGGTTTCATGCAAAATCGCTTTGTAACGTGAAACCTGAAAACTCATTTAAAAATTACATATTATTCCTTTTTTTCTCCCTGGATTTTCCTCCTCTCAAGTGTTAATCAAGTTATCCTTCTATTTTCATCTGATGCTGGTTATTTTTAGGACAAAGCATATGCAAATACAGGAAACCTCCCGAAGCCTTCAGCATGACATGGCACAACTCTTAGCAAAGTTTCAATGATATCCCTATGTTTTTAATATTTATTTCAATGTGAATTCTTCCTTAAGTTATAGGTGGAATAGCAGATCCCCACAGTACAACATTTATGGCATAGCTTTCTGGTTTTCAATATCCTGTGTGCCCTATTTTACAGTGATGTGTGGAAGTAACCTCACAGAAGTCCAAGCTAGGGATAAGATCACAGACTGCAATACAAAATTGCATATTACAAAAGCATAACATACTATTTTGGAGAAAGCACTCACAGCTTTCTATGCATTAGTAGATTCTTTTTTATGTACTGAGTGCTTCTAAAAGAGATGGTAAAACAGCAGGAAAATTCTTAATTCCAGTTTTCCCTATAAGTTAACTTACAGAAATGTTCTGAGACCACTAACAAGCTCACAGACAAAAGAAAACTATAATAAAGATATCTAGTGACTTTTTTTGAAAGTAGTAGGTTTAAAATACTAATGGTCATTCATGAGGATAAAATTCTTTAAATGTCACAAATCTCTCTCTTTTGAGCCAAGGAGCTTTATGCAGTATGTGGACAATTGAGCTGCAGGGTTTGCCTCTTTGCTATCAAAGCTACCCACATGCCTACTGACTACACATGAGCCTTACTACAGACGACATGGCACTGGATTAGGACTGTGTCTGTTCCTGGTTTTTGCAAATTGCCCAATCATTAATTGAAGATAAAGTAGTGCCTTCACAGAACACTGCACTCTTTTATGCTATTGCAGGTTTCAGTGCATCATAGGATGTTAGAGGTTGTAAAGGACCTCCAGAGATCATTGAGTCCAAGCCCCCTGCCAGAGAAGGACCATAATCTAGCACAGGTCACACAGGAACACATCCAGATGGGTCCTGAAAGTACAAAAGAAGGAGATTCTGCATCTCTGGGGAGCCTGTTCCAGTCCTCCATGACCCTTTATAGTAAAGAAGTTTCCCTTCATGTTTAGGTGGAACTTCCTGTTCCGTAGTTTATATCCATTGTCCCTCATCCAATTTTCTGCATATTTGTTCAAATTGCTACTCCTATTGTCTATATTTACTGTCAAAGAACAAAAAACAGGCAGAAATTATTTGCAAGAGGTCAAAACATTTTTTTTTTCTGATTTCTTTTCATAGAAAACACAAATACATTTTGAAGGCAAATACACTGAACAGGAGCTACAACAGTTCACTGCATCTCAGTGTATCCAAACACAAGAGTCAGCAGCGAATACCCTCTCTCAGGAGATCAGTTCATTTACTTTCTCACAGAAAAACATCCTATGTATCCCAGCATGCTGAACGCATTAAAGAAACAGATCAAAAGGGTGCATGTACTATCATGTGAGCTGCACGTGTTTAAAAGCACTAAACACACAAACCAACACAGGCTAGGAGACAAATCTGTTCAACATTAATGCTTGAGCAGTCTACAAGAACAGAGGAAATAGCATTAAAGTCAGAGAGTTCTCAGAGAATCAGATTGTCATGAGTCTAGATCTGTTATGATCGTGTTGCTGGCAAATGCCATTCTTCATTCATCATGGCCAGAAAATAGGAAGAAGGTGGATGTAAGGTTTTCTGTCTTTTAGATATATTTGATAGGCTAAACCCACAACTTTTAAGTCAGTAATGATGGCTAATTTAGGGAGGAGGGTCATAGAATGCTATGTGGAGACAGAACTTTCGTAGCTATGACTATTTTCTGTTTGTGGAGGTTTTTTTGTTTATTTTTGTGAGTTAATTACAGAGAACAGGAATCTGTTCTGAGAAATGAAGTCGTTAAAGAAAGAGATGCTAACTTGAATTAAGCTTTCATTTAAATTATACTATCCATTTCACATCAAACCCCTATCTAGACATTCTCATTGTTCTCAAAGGGGTTGTTAAAGGGGTTATAATTAAGTTGACATAATTCAATTCCAAGTTAACTCTCATTAGCTGTCATGACGGTATCATTACTTGGACAGTTACTGAGAAACAAGTGGAGAAGAAAAGGAGCAGACTTCACAGTATTAGCCCATAGGACCATTTTGCACTGGGGACTTGTGGCAAAATCAGACTATGACTGTTTCTAACCATGTAATGTGTAACTTGCTTCAGAAGTACTGGGTGGAGAGAAAGGTCTTCAAGGCTATTAGCTTTGCCCACCATTCATTGTGCATCTGCTGCCCTTATCACTGATTACCACTTGGTCACAGCTCTCTGAAAAGACCCAGTGAAGCATTCACACAGGAAATATTGTACATGATACAATAATTTCTAACTTGGCTACATCCAAAGTTCATAACATTGCTACCTATGTGCCTGGAGCACAAGCCCTATGAGGAGAGGCTGAGGGAGCTGGGGTTGTTTAGCATGGAGAAGAGGAGGCTCAGGAGTGACCTCATTGCTTTCTACAACTACCTGAAGGGAGGTTGTAGCCAGGTGGGGGTTGGTCTCTTCTCCCAGGCAACCAGCAACAGAATGAGAGGACACAGTCTCAAGTTGTGCTGGGAGAGGTAGAGGTTTGATATTAGGAGGAAGTTCTTCACAGAGAGAGTGAATTGCCGTTGGAATGGGCTGCCCAGGGAGGTGGTGGAGTCACCATCCCTGGAGGTGTTCAAGCAAAGACTGGATGAGGCAATTAGTGCCATGGTCTAGTTGATTGGATAGGGCTGGGTGATAGGTTGGACTGGAGGTCTCTTTCAACCTGGCATATTCTATTCTATTCTATTCTATTCTATTCTATTCTATTCTATTCTATTCTATTCTATTCTATTCTATTCTATTCTATTCTATTCTATTCTATTCTATAGTATTTTTAGTGTTCAGCAAAATCTTCACAAATGGATTATTCACCACTTTTACAGTCCTGAGAGCATATTGGCTTTATATTGACTACTAGTACAACTAGTAGTGATACTACTGTATGACTACTAGTCAATACTGGAAGCATTCTACCATCATTCAGAATAAAGTCTTGTTCATATCAACTTGTCTATATTGCAGTAATTATTTTTCCCTAGAGGTCTCTTGTCCTTTCATACAAGCTATTTTTAAATTCACTTATTTGTGATCATGGATTGTGATGAATCAACTTTGGAGAAGCAAAATTAATTCCAGTTTCCGGTGGGCTTGTGCAGTTTAAGTAAGTGTGGGCCAATTTGTAACATCTCTCTTTTAGGGAAACCAAGAGCAATCACATACTACATTTCCTCAGAATTTGAGGTAGCAAATTGCAAAATTTGCCATTGTTCCATGTCTTGTAGCTGCTGTACAGACAATTCCTTTTTTTTTTTTTTTTTTTTTTTAATTGCATAGGATATGAAGAAAGAGAACTTCTAGTGCATTATGTGCAGTGATCACTGCACATCCCTGAATTTGCCTTCAGCCTCAATATATTAACATTAAAACATGTTGTTGTTTAATTGGTTTTGCTCTTATTCAAGAATCTATTTTCATGCCTGGATTTGTTGCTGACCTTTTTTTTTCTTCCCATTGTTGCACATTTATTAGACACAGGAAACAGCTAGTTAAAAAGGAGGAGCACACTGAAACCATTGCAGTTTCCCTGATTTTTTTTTCATTTCCTTTACACTCATAGAATTATAGAACACTAGGGGTTGGAAGGTACTTCTAGAGAACATTAGGCCCAACCTCTCTGTAATGCAGGACCACTTAGGGCAGGTCACACAGGAGTGTGTCCAGGTGGGTTTTAAAGATCTCTAGAGAAGAAGACTCCTCATCCACTTTTTAAGATCTCCATTTTGGTCTTACCTATGTTCATAAGAAGTTTTTCTGTAAGAAATACAACAATGGAAAACCTCCAGATTGTTTAGACCCTTCAGTCTTTTCATAGCTTTCAGACATCCTTCAGGTGATGACACTAACACTATGTAGCTACTAAAAAAAGAAATCTTCAGAAAGGCTGTAAAAAAAAACAACCCCAAAACCCAGAAAGAAATAGAAAGTGAAGGTGACCCTTCTTGGTGGACAGAAAGAAAACTGGTATGGCGAACAAAGATTTTCCTGCTTGTTCTGACTTAGGCCTCCTTATCTTGCTAGATCACCCCTGTATTTATACTGACAAATCTTCCATTGTGATCTACAATAGTAACATAGTAGTTACTAGAGGGTTTTCAAAGAGCAATGTTGAAAAATATCCATCTCTCATGACAAAAACTTTAGCCTAGAGAGAGAGGCAAAGTAAAGACAAGAAAGTTCCCATCACAGACTTGAGGAGCCCTGTTTGCAACTGTTACGCCTTAGGAAGCTATGTCATGTGTTGCAATAGTACCTTCCAAACACCATCATTGTCATCCATGACAATACCTCTGATAGTTATCAAACTGGTTATCTACCACCTGGTTAGGTAAGAACAGCAAGCTTCCCTGTAGTGATGGCATATGCTCTTCCATGAACAAAGTGCTTTCATGTTGGTGTCATTTGGATGAGGTTCTAAAAAGGTATTTTAGACAGCATCTTGGAGAAAAGAAGGCTCCAAGGACACCTTATAGCTTCATTACAGTATCTGAAGGAGACCTACGGATGACTGTGGAAGGACTATTTAGAAGGGCTTGTAGTGACAGGATAAGGGGCAATGGTTTGAAACTGGAGCAGGGTAGATTGAGGTTAAATAAGCAGGAAGTTCTTCACAATGAGAGCAGTCAAATACTGGAACAGATTGCCTGGAGATGTGGTTGAGTCCTCATTCCTGGAGACATTCAAGGTCAAACCTGATGGAGCCCTGAGCAACTTGATCAAGGTGGAGATGCCTCTGCTCACTGCATGGGGTGTTGGACAAGATGCCCTGTGGAGGTCCTTCCAACCCAATACATTAATAAAACACTAGATACTTGATTTTACATTATTACGTTATTAGCCACATGACTGAAGAATTAGAAGGATTATAAAATTGTGAAGTCAATTAAATGCATCTAACTTCACAAGTCTGGAGACCTGTGCAATGCACCATTCGTAGTGGCGAATCATAGAAATGTACTCTCACTCAACTTTAAACCATTCTCCCTGACCCTATTGCTAGACATCCTTATGAATTACAGAATGGTCTGGTTTGGAAGGGGCCTTCAAAGATCATCTAGTCCAACTTGCTCAGCAGTAAGCAGAGACATCTTCAACTAGATAAGGTTGCCCAGAACCCTGTCAAGCCTTACTTTGAATCTCTCCAGGGATGTGGCCCCAGCCACTTCCCCAGACAGCCAGTTCCAGTGTTCCACTACCCTCCTGGTAAAGAATCTCTTCCTAACATCCAATCTAAATCTGCTCTTCTCTAGTTTGAAGCCACTGTCCCTCATCCTATCACTACAGAACATTGTAAACAGTCTCTCTCTCTCTAGCCTTCTTGTAGGCCCCATTCAGGTACTGGAAGGCTGCTATTAGGTCTCCCTGAAGCTTCCTCTTTTCCAGGCTGAACAACTCCAGCTCCCTTGGCCTGTCTTTGTAGCAGAGGAACTCTAACCTCCTGATTATTTTTGTGGCCTTCTCTGAAAAGTCCCTCTCCAGCCGTCCTGTGATATTTCAAATTTGAGTAGAAAAAAAAAAGTCAGTCTAAAGACCACATGTGGAAATTCAGTTCTGACAGGACTTTTCTCACTGTTGTCATAATCATAAGTCTCTATTTCCAAGCTGAGGTGCTATGGTTTGTAAGCATCACATCTCATAGTCTGCATAAGGCACAGACCATGGGCCCAAGCAATATCTTTTAGCAGAATAACTAATACAGTTAGAAAAAATATACCAGATTTGAGGCCCATTATCCCTTCTTCATATCTGAAATAGAAGCAGCAAACTTCACAGCTGATGCAAGTTGAGAACAATTGTTCAGAGTTTAGATATGTTAATCAGACTATTTTATGCAGGGGATAGTACTTACAGAGTACACATGAGACATTAGTAATGAGAGGAATGATAAAGAAGTTATCTTGTATGGCAAGAAAGAAAAGAGACATATACAGAAGAAGAGTGGGATCATCTGCAAACTCTCTGCATTCAACAAAAGAAGATAAAAATTGCTCCAGAAAGTAATTTATTTCCTTCTAAGGTAGGTGGGATGAATTACCCCCTAGAGGAGCACGTCATTCTCTGCTGACTACAGCAAAAGCTTTGGGCAATTACCTGAGAGTTGTCACCTAACTTTTGGAGAGAGCTGAAGTTACTCCTGACAAATCTCACTCTCAGTAAGCAATGAGGCATAGAGAAGCCACGTGCCAATTATAACAGCAATTAATATTGTAAAGTTCTGGATTGCTTGGTGCTGTCACCGTACCTTTAGCTAGCGGTTCCACAGTGATAATCTCACTACTGTTGCCTCTTCCTGCAGCAGTCACTGCTACCACCCAGACACTGTACTGGCGATTTCGGCTCAGGTTGGGGATTCTGTAGGAAAATGAGTCAGGAGAGGCTTCAAACTCGCTGATTACCTGTGGTGGGAGAAACAAATATTTCCAGACTAAAATAAACAGTATTTGGAGAAAGTCTGCTAACCGGAGTGCTGCAAAGACTGTTACTTCAAGGTACTTGGAATAGCTCAATTGCTCCAAACATGTGGCAGATGGCAACAAACAGAGCAGACATAACAACTTTTTGCAATCCATTTCTATTCAGTGAATTTGGGACTGTATCTTTACAAACTGGTTTTATTCAGATTAGGAGGTTTATGGATTTTTTACAGTTTACTTTCACAGGGTTGGATAAACAATTCAAGTGAACATATTTGACAAATATTTACCATAAATAGTTCTGACAAACCAATTTTGCTTTGCTCAAAATTTTCCCAACAGAGGATTCGGTCCTGCTTCTGCTGTGAATCCTGGTGTTTACTGCTTGAGATACATCTTTCCTCACCTAAAAATCATTCTGCTGATGTTTCTTATCCGTAAGCTTTGTGGCTTGTTCCCTCAGTAATAGAGTGAATCAAGAATTAAAACTGTATTCTGCAACAGACTGTTCAAACTACCCCCAAGCCTAGTTTTGTTTAGTCACAAAATTACTTCCATTCAAATATTTCTAGCAGAAGATCATCTCAGATATTTAGCTGCATTAACAGGGAACAACAAGATCTGGAAGAAATGCCAGTCCAGACTATTCTTGCACTGTTACTCAAGTGCCTTGGACGTGAGCTGCAGCAAAGACAAACAGCTAGTATGCAGTACTTGATAATTGATGAGGTGTTTTGCAGTTTGCTTAAAGCAAACTACACAAGGAAAGAATATATAAATCCCTCCAAGAGGACACAGACTTTGTGCACCTCAGCATATTCTCCGTCAAGAGCTTGACTCCTAGATGGAGGAGAAGGGAAACCTTATCAGCTCTGAATGGTATTACAATGCTCAATGTAGCCAGTTTTATTTCTGACACAGGCTTTGTGATTCTCATATGTAAAAATAGAGCAGTAATGAACCATTAGCATGAATAATACTCGCTTCCTTGTGCAATATTGAGCACAGTAATGGCTAGCTAACAGTAGGCTAAAAATAATTAAAACATTAATGACGTAGAAAAGAAGATTTTACTAGGAATCAGCATTAAAAATAATATATCAGTGCAACCTAAACTTGATTAATTGTGCAAAGAATCTCTTTGATATACAAATATCTGCCGGTGGTAAAGGCCAATTCATCTGATTAGCATTTCAAAAAGCAGGTTGACCTAAAAGCATTGGAATATGTAGTCCTTCAAAGTGAATTCTGAATAACTTAGAGTTGTTTCTGAGATATCATTAAACACCTCTCCAGTGTAATCTAGTAGCCAGTTTTAGCTACTGAATGGGTCACTCTATTTCTCCTGTTCTTGAGCTGGCATTTCCTATAATCAGGTGAAGAGAGGAGTTCATCTCATCTCATTTCACTTTTGAAATGTAGACTAGAAACATCCATATCTGTATCTTGACCTTAAAAAGACAAGGTTCTTCTGGCCTGCTTGAGACATACCTGTTGCAGTGGGATGAACCATGCCCTTCACACACCAATGATAGAAGTGTCTATGTAACTAGCCCAGATACAGCTTTTTGTGCTGAAGGCATCTAAAGTTAATGTACTTTTAAACTAGAATACAAATCTTTGTTAACTAAAATACTGAGCTCTTTAGCTTTTATATAAATCCACTTCCACTTCTATAAGAATATATTCTCTTTCCTCCATGAAGACTAAATTTTCTGAGGAGACTGCTTTGCTTCAGCTAATAGTTATCTAGGCTCAACACAAGCCCAAATAGGGACCTTGCCACACTTTCTGGGCTCATTGGTCCTGTCAAAATGCCAAGTCAGTTTGTCCCATATAGCAAGTGTTTGCCTAGGTTTCCACTTCTGATATGAAGAGGTCAGTGCAGGCAGACACTTCTATTGCTATGTGAAATATTACAGCAGGTTTTGAGAACTATGTGCCTTGACATTTACACAAGAGTATTGGACAAATGCCCTTAGCTTGACAGGCTGGATATTTGTGAGGCCGTACATAAAAATTAATGCATTGATCATGGCACTCTGGTCTGAATATTAATATTCATGAGACAGCATTTTCTAGGGTTAATTCGAAAGTCAAAAAGGGTAGGCTGTCTCTGGCACTTAGGCTCTCCTCATTAATGCAGCTATCTAGCAAAAGGTACTTCTAAACTACCTCTTAGCATGAGACAAAAATACAGCAGTTAGAAACAGCTGACCATTACACAGTGCTTTATTGCTAATCTTTAATTCCAGCAAAGACCAGTCCAGTTCTATTTATACTGATTTTTTGCATGACTCCCATGATTTATGAAATGGACATACAGTTGCCTTTGGAAGTCACTCCTAATTCTGCAGATTTCTGCTTGAAATGCTTCCCTTTGCAATGGTAGTGACTGTGACAGACATACACTCTCTACACAACTGGTAAACACAACTCAGGAAAATCTGTGGTTTATGTATGGAATATGGTGAGCAGATAAACAGAAGTGGAAAACCTCAGCCTTGAGGCTACAGCACTGGCACTATGTGCTCCTGCTATCAGGCTCAAAATTAAAGCTGAAAAATCCTGGAAAATTCCTTTGTTTCCTTGTGGTCAGCTAGAAAAGTAGGCAAAGCTGTCTCAAGACAGAAGAGCTTTCTCTTTTTGGAACTCCAAAGATGAAATAATCACAGATTTAACTTCTGTAATGCATTTTCAAATGTCTCATCTTAGTTTCTCTTGCCCACAGAAAACCAGTATCATTCACACTTTTGCAACTGCAGCTATTCCAAATACAAATTCAATTATCCATGGAATTAATTCATTAATTGAATCTGGTAAAAGGATATTTATGAAATTAATTGTTCTTCTTTTCTCAAAACAAATCACTATAGCAAACAATTTTGGTTTCTGAGTGGTTAAAATACACCTTTTATTTCTTCAGCTACATTCCCTTTTAAACACTTGGGGATGCTCCAGTGACAAAGAATCGATTTTGCTTTTAACTTTTGCCTGTCATTTAAATTAGACTAATGTGCCAGAGACTTTCATTACACAAGAAGAAAAAAAGAGAGCTTTGTCAGCAAAGAGAAGATTAAACAATTGAAATAAGAATCAATTTAAAGGAGTATCACCTTTTCACATATTGTTCTTTGCATGTGCCAGTATGAAACACATACTTCCACTTTATCCTCAAAGCAGTAATATAATTGCACAAAGAATATATATTTTTAAAAAATCCTACTCCTCTTTTTATTCAGCTTATAGATGTTGGGTTAAATTTTCTTCTGTCTTTGCCTCACTGTCTAGGAAGCACAGACAGAGCCAAGTCTCTAAAAAGCCAGCAAAGGCTGTGAAGAATAAAATGAAATCTAAGTCCTTTATCAAGATGCAGACAGTCTATTTCCCAAACCAGGCAACAGCAAGAGTTGCTGAGAAACAGCTGCTGCAGGGAGCATCATCTTCCTCTGATGTAACCTCAGTTCTATTGATGTACCTTGCTTTGTACTCTTTGAAGCAGTATGCCATCTCCTGGCATTTCTAACTCCTTTAGAAAGCAATTAGATAGGTAATGTGCATAAACCCAGAACACTCTAACTGCTTTTCTGTTTTGTTTGTTTTTTGCAGCTTTTAACCCTGCCTGGGAAAGCTTCAGAAGAACACTTTGGGGGAAAATATAATATGTTTCTAACAATTTTTCGAGCAAGCAGAGAGCTTTCCAAGTAGGAAGGTAAGGTAACAGGCAGCATTTACTGTGGATTGGAAGTTTATTCAGTCAAAACAAGCCTGAACCTTGTCTACAGCTACATCTACAAAGCATTAGAGAGGTTCACTGAAGATCTCTATCAACTTGTTCTCTGCAAGTTTCAAGAAAACTTGGGAGGTGATCTGAGAAAGCCATACAGAGACTTTAACGACAAGAGCAGAAAACAAGAAATACCTCAAGTTTCCAATGTGAGTTGTGAAGTAAGAGCATATACAACTTGGCTGCCTTTATATTGGCTACCTTAACTTGAAAATTAAAAATACATATGTATACTACTTAGAGTGGTAAATGTGTTTTCACTACAAATTCAAGTATAAAATACAGCCATAGCATCATCTGAAAACAGAACTGGAAGGACCCCAAGAGTTTACTCAGATACAGCCTTCCTCTTCAAACCAGATTCCACCATATCTGCATAATTTCAGACAGATGTTTGTCCAATCTAGTTCTGAAGATTTAGAATAAATGGATATTTTGCAACTCACTAAGCTGCAAGACTTACTCTATCGCTTAACTAATCTTACTATTAGAGAGCTTTCTGGAAATCAAGCTTGCAGTTTAAGCCTGTAGCTTCTTTTAACAGTCTGTAAGAAGCATGGAGAATAGTTTACTACCTTTGCTTTACTATCTTTGCACCAGTCTTTAAATCTACCTGAAATTTTATCATTCCTTTCCCTACCAGTACTCTTATCTCTTTACATTTAATAACTCCAATGCTTTCAACTTTGTCCAGAAATCACTCTACTCATCCCCCACCCCAACAGTTTTTGTAATCCCTTTAAGTCTCAAATGATGGTCCACAACCTTCTCAAATACAGCTTCCAAACCTGTATTCTACGTTGGCATTTGGCTTTTACAATAGGATTATAAAGACAGTTGATGTTCATCTTGGGATGCACAGTAACCACAAAAACCTACTCTGAAGAACATAGCCAATTGCTCTCTACACAGTACTTTTGTAGCTGGATATTTGTAGTACCCATTTTCTTGCACTTACCCATACTAAATTTCATCTTTTTCCAGACTAATGGCCCAGGTCATCAAGATCTGTCTGAATTTTGGTTCTGACCCCAATATATTTGCCATCCCTCCAAGCATTCTTTCTCCTGCAAATTTAATAAGCACTCTCATAATTTTATTATCCAGGTCACTAGTGGAATCACTGAACAGAAGTGGACCTGGGAGAGACTGCCTACACTGCTCCCTCCTGCCCATATCAACCACTGTTTTCACAACCTCCCAGTTAACAATCAGCTTTGTATCTAACCTGAGCTGTCTCTGTGATCTCATGTTTGCCCAGTTAGGTTTCTCTCACTAAACATGCATCCTCTGGGCTTATCTCTGCTGCTAAATGGAGGAGAGCCAGGGAGTGTGTTGGGCTCTCCACTCTGATGATCCACACCACTTTTTAATTTGAGCTCTATCTCAGTTTTCACAATATCTGCCTTAGAGGTGCTAGTGTCAACCAATGTAGACAGATGTCAGGCACTGTCACGTACTCTTGGGGCCAAGTGCTGCTTCTTGGGCCCTGTGTAATCAGCAGTATGGATGAGACTCACAAAGAGTACTTGAGTCTCATCAGTAATTAAAGTTTTAGTTCTACAAGGTTAAACCACAAAGATTTAATCTTTTTGCATAACACCACCGCAGAACTGTCTGTGCTGCTCTATCTTGGGTATTCATTGTTCTAGGAAAATATTTTTTATTGTCTGTTGGACTGACTAAATACCCAGTAATAGAGGCTACAAGAAGTTGTTTCTACCTGAAAGCAAATTGGGTTATGAAACCAATCCATTTTTGTGTTTGTAGAGAATGAACTTCAAGTTCTGCATCTCTACACAGAGTAGGCAGACCACTGATGTGTCCCTTCAGTGAAATCCCTAAAGATGTGAAAGTCTGCTTGACTTTTACTTTTCTGCAGGACTATTGGCTTTTGCCTTGCTTCCTTTCAAAAATGACCAGACTGTGAAAGCTGCAAATGGACATCAATCCTGAACCAAAGTTTTCAGAAAGATTCTGGATACCATGGCCTTTGTTTGGCTCTTTTTATTTTGGCTCATGTCTCAAAACATGGCAGCTGTTTTTCACTCAGCACTGTTGGAGATAAGAATTGTAAACAGAAGCTGTGCAACAAAACATAATGCAGCTTCTGCATACATTAAAAAAAAAATGTTTTGTATGTTTGTTTTCTTAAATGTGGAACTGAAATGCTAGAAAGTGCAAGATGGAAATTTTGGAAGAAACAGAGTCAGCTTCTTGCCTTCCCGTCTGCAGGAAAACTTTGCCAACCTGTTTCTAGGAATTACACCTGGAAGACTTTCTGCTGCCTGGACTTTCAAATAGCCTACATAATCAACACTGTGTTGCTTAGGACCCACTGAGGTACATCATCTGTTTACCCCTTTGCAGTATCTCACAAAGTCCATCAGCATCCTGGGGCTCATAATTACAGAAGCACCAGTAGCATCATGGACTGGTGGCCATAGGAATGTCAGAAGCCCCTATCTATGCTGTCAGTTCTACTGCTTCCTTTGGTGACCCCATGAAATTACCCGGTTTGTTCAGAGCATTTCAGTCAACTGACAAATTGAATGATATCATGTGGTCCCAATTGCTGGTTCCCCTCTGTGATAGAGAAGGGAATAAGATGAATTCAAGCCTGCTGAAATACACTGCATGTGACATCAAGGACTTACAGTTACCCAATAGTGATATATCTGTAGGTGAAATTAGGTGGTGAGAAAATGCTAGAGTTTTATGAAAAAATCCATTTCAAATTTGTTTTAGTAGGGCTTTGCAAGGCCTTTTAAAATCCCTATAAACCAGCACACCATCATAATTTATATTCTGTCACAGATCTGCTGAGACCTGTTCTGTGACAAAAATAAAGTAGGCACAAAAAAAGTGTAAAGCTGACAAAGCAATTAAAAGAGTAAATGTACTATGTTTGGGAGCTGATAACAAAGCTGTGAATTCACTGTGAAAAAGCTGTAAGAAGTACCTGTGGCATCTTTTAAAAAGTAGCTTTTAGTACCATTCAAAATAAGTTTTTTAAATAACCCCAAAATTATACATCAGTTTTATGCAACGCAAAGCACAAGAAATAATAAACATAAAAATCTTCATGTTGTAAGTCTTATGTAGACACAGTGATAAATACTGCATATAGTACACAAATCAATGAACATATATTTTAAATTCAACCTTATAGATTCTGCTAACTCTAAATAAGCTTCCATTCAAGAGTAACTTTATCTACTTATCCAACTTCTGCCATCTACCTCTTCCCTCCTTTACAAGAAACTTTCAGCATCCTTTTAATCAGTGAAGCCTCTAAGATGCTTCTGGCTTATAATTGCCTTTACTCTATTTTCCATGCCTTTTATTCAAGTCCCTAAACTGGAGAGGAACTGAGAGTCAAAAAGCATGATGCAATGTTGCCTCACATTGAGTTAGAATTTGGACAGATCCTATACAAATCAAGACACGACCTTTGTCTGCCTGAAAGAATTTTCTGGAAAATACCTGTATGGTGGGAATTTATGTCAGCTGATTCTAGTTCTTTACAGATCTAGTTTAAGACAATTCTATATATTTTGATGGAGTCTAGTTTAAGATGCAATTCACATGCTTTAAGACAACCACTTATACTTTCTCTAGAGTAAATGAGGAGAAGGGAAGCTTTTAGAATAAAGTTCATCCATCCCAAACATCTAGCTTCTTTCCTTTACTGAAAGGACAGCCTTGAAAGGCCCAAAATCAGCATAGGTATCTCTTTGAGATGTCTGAAGTCAGGTGAACCAAATCCCATCTTGGTTCTGTAAGTTACATAAATAGAGCTGAGATGATTGTCTCCTTCTATAGAGTAACCCCTGGACTCTCCTGTGCATGCTCCTTATATGATATGCAGTAGCACATTGCAAAAAATATCCCCTAGGTGTTTTCTGGAAGATACTGATGCTTTCTTCTAAGGAGAAAAAACCCAACATTATAGGACACCTTCACCTGGGAATCTATGAGGGTAGCTTTCCCCTCAATATGAAGCTCTACAGATTGTTAGAAAAAGGTGCATAGATCTGTGAAACAAAAGTAGTGGTCTGGTTGCTGCTTCTGGTTATCCTAAAACAGGATTGGTAAGATGGAATGCATGTACGAACAGTGTCTGGTGCAGATATTACATGTTGCTTAATTTGACAGAAAGTTAAGACATGTAAGTTTTGGGGGTTTTTCCCCCCTCTTAATGGCCTTAAAGCAAAAACTAAAAAAAAATAAACAAATATAGAATTCTAACAGGCTTAAGAGTATGTTTCTCACAGAAAGATCTCAAGATGTCACAGAATCTCAAGAAGATTAATAACTGTCTATCCCAGGCAGTCCCAGATGTTGGGCAGTTCCCAATATCAACTGTATTTTCAAGTAAATGGACTTGGGTTTTGGCCAGATGTAAGACTGTTTCCTGCTTCTCCATCATTACTTCACATATGCTCATCTCTCCCATCTCCCAAACCCATCTGTTTCACAGGAATATTTCCAGGCCAGAATGATATATTTTGATGGGCTTTCAGCTTCTGTATCTTTCTAAATCCTTTGATGAAGTTCAGATTTGTAGATTACATTTTTCAAAATTTTGGGGTTTTTTTCAGACACAGTTCTCTGCCACATAGAGAGTCTTGACTGTAGGATTTGCACTATGAGAGAGATAATTCTTATTCACCACATCTATTTCAGAGGGTCTGCTACATGTTCTGATTCATCATCCACTACTCTTAGTATGAGAGTATCATCTGGGATCTTTGCAGGAACATTCTCACTCCATTCATCTGGTTCACCATCATCTTGCTCTGAAATGTCTTCTTCCAGACTTCTGGTCATTTAGAACCAAGGTGAGTTTAGATGATTCAAGGTGATTTAGGTGATTCAAGGTGAGTTTAGAAGACAAATCATATTTCTTNTCTTGCTCTGAAATGTCTTCTTCCAGACTTCTGGTCATTTAGAACCTGATTCAAGGTGAGTTTAGAAGACAAATCATATTTCTCCATAGAATCCCACAACTAACAACAGTTTTGACAAATACGATTTCAAAACTATTGCCAGTGTAAAGAGTTAAGCCCACTTGGAGCCTTCTGACTCCTCCCTGGGGGTGGTCTGACCTTCCCCAAGGTATCATGTTTAGCCCCTTCCCACTTCCTGCGAGGACTGCTATAAAAGATGGGGACATCTTGCCTTCTCTCTCTGATCCTGCCTTCCTGACCAACTCCTTGCTGCTGAACACCACATGCTCCCCAGCAAACACGTGGAGGAATACCACCATTTTCTTTGCAACTCTAACTAACTGCATCTCAGCATCAAAATCCTGCATCCTGTTTCATCCACCATCAAATTATCCATTCTGGTGTTTGGACTCAATTCCCATTTTGACAGGTTGTGTTCTGTTACTGTGTATTTTGCTCCCTTTTCCCTTTTCCCATCTGTAATCCCTCTCATTCTCCATACCCTGTACTCTGGTCCCCTTTTTTCCCCACCTTCTGTAAAACCCACTTACCTCCTATTGTTAAAGTTTACCTCTTTTTTTTTTCTTCCAAATTGAATTGAGTATTTATTGGGCTTTTGAGCTCAGGGGGACTAGCCTAAACCCAATACAGAATTAATAGAACCTGATTCAAGGTGGGTTTAAAAGACAAATCATATTTCTTTGTAGAATCCCACAGCTAGCAACAGTTTTGACAAATATGATTTCAAAACTATTTCCAGGATTCAAGACCAGAGAATAAACTGGTTCTTCCTAACAGAAAGTAGGATTTATATTTATACTTGGGTGAGTACTCGTGTTGTAAAGTGAAACACAATGTGAAGTCTTTCTCAGACAGAATTTTGCGATGAAGCTGTCCACAGTTTGGTTCAGGGCCTTTGGGGAGTAGCTTTGCTGTTCCATGGAAATTCACTTCCTACTCTGCAATAAGAGATTTGGTGTCAAAAAGAAAGAGGCTGGCAGAGATGTGAGTATTGGGCACTCAGGAAACTAAGACGAATGGGAAGTATTTAATCAAAGTCAAGTGAATTTGCATGTAAGAATCACAGTCCTTCCTGTAATGTGCTGAACAGTTATGTGCTGGGTTTGGTAATAGCAACATTAATCAATGTCAGGCTCAAGAGAAGCCAGCAATAACATTGTGCAATAGGGACAGCTTTGCAGAAAAAATTGGTAATGATTAGAGTTTGGGTAATGCAGCTTTGCTGATGGAGAAACTATAGACTGCACACACACATAGCGTTAAACAAACATACACACCTTTTAAAAATGGAGAACACTGCCAATTATGGAGAAGCCAGTCCACTCTGCTTAGAGAGGAACACACTGCATCAGTGAAAGTGTCCTATTAGAGTGACAGATGCCTGTGCCATGCTTCCTTTTTGCTGCAGGCATGGTGTGGGCAGCAGAAGCACATGTCAATAGCAGTGCTCACAAGCTACCTGATGAGCGCTTGGAAGGGGAGAGCTTGAATGAGCTCGTAGTCTTGGAAGAAGGGGCCCATGGGGGAAGCCAGACCACTGCTGTCTGGTGCAGCCATTGCAGCATCAGTTATGACAGCAAGTATGTAGAGGTGCCTAGAAACACTGCTTGAGATTGCATGTGGTGTTGGAAACCTGAGTCACACAGCACAAAGAAGAAAGACAGAAGGAGAACATGCCTAAGTGGAAGGTTGAAGTCAGTCTATTAGAAGGCTGGAAGTTGTAACTACTCACAACAAGAAGGACTCCTGCTCCAATTGCAGATCTGCAAATTCAGGATACACATAATGCCCTGGTCACTGATGGTGATGAACAAGACCCATGAGAGGATTCATTAGAGCCCTCTGAGCCTTAACCTAGTGTCTGTACAAAGGAAAAAAAGTCATGTGATAGTTATTATATAGGTGAGAGTCTCCTGCAGGGGATGGAGGCATTGATATGCCAACTTGCCATAACATCTTGGGATCTTTTTGCTTAGCAGGCTTTAAGACCTGAGATATGTGGAAGTATTTCCCAGGTTTATCCAGCTGTTGGACATTTTTTCCTTGCAACTTTTCCATGTCAGTGCTAACGCTGGCAGGAGTAGTTTGAACCATATCAAGAGTCACAAAAGAGTTTGGGATCTGAGACTGAAGAGGCTCCAGGTGATGTCTTGTCAAACCTGCTGGAGAAGGCTCAAGCAGAAGTGAGGCAACTGACATTGAGGGTTGGTCTTGTAGTTAGAGCTTTGTCTTCTATGATTGCAGGACACTCAGGAATGAGAGTTACTGAGCAGGCAGGGGCTATCTCTGTAAAAGTGCAGGAAGAACATATTTGCAAAAAAGCTTGCTAACCTCGTGATGACAACTTCAAAACAGGTGTGGCTGGGAAAAGGACAAAAAGGGCCAAAGTGGGAGATAATATTATAGAAGAGGAGTGTAGGAATGCTAAATATGGACGATTTGTTGTATCAGGATATTGAAATCAGTAAGCTATGGCAACAGGATACCTAAAAGGGAACAGAATGTCTAAAAGAGGGACAAGATACCTAATAAGGACAGGATGTATCGCATAAGAGTTATGAAAGGTCGAAAAGGGTAAGAGAAACGGCCTTGAGAGAAGCAGCGACTTCCATAAGAAGTAAATGGAAAATTGTTACATAAGAACAACAACACATTTATTTGCCAATAACCATAAACTGACCACCACGATTATGTAACTGCATGAACACCTGGCTTTTACCAATCAGCTATAGCCACCGGACACGTGGACAACAGTTTTTGTCCAATCAGCATTTACCACATATGCATGATATCTCTTGTATGTATTACGCTCAGAATGTATATAAGCCCACTCTAAGGCTAATAAAATGGAGAGAATTGGTTTGCATCAAACCGTCTCCCGTCTCCTGGTTCGCGGCAGAGGATCTTACTTTCCCCCTTTACAAGCAGTGTAATTTAGGATCCATTTCAAATGCCTGTACACCAATGCACATCACCTGGAGAAGCTTAGAGAGTAACTGGAAGTCTGTGCGCTATTGCAGAGCTACGGCATCACTGAAATTATGATGGCATGGTAGGACAGCACTCATGAATTGTGTTCTGCAATCAGTAGAGAGCTTGTGGGTAAGGACGAGAGGGCAAACCAGTACTTGTAGGACTGTGGTAGATGTTTGCTACAGACCTCCTCATCAAGAGATGGAGGCTAATGAAGCTGTATTTAAGCAGATGAAGAAAGCGTCACAAGCTCTAATCTTGATACCCATAGGTGACCAATCACTTTGACAACTGCTGGAAGGGCAGTATGACTGGAAGAAAGCAAATTAAAAGATTTCTGGGGAGTACTGAAGACCATTTGTTGATGAAGATGATCAGTGAACTGACCAAAAGAAATGCTGTCTTGAATTTACTGCCTGGAAACAAGAAAAGAATGTTTGAAGATATGAAAGCCTATGACATTGACATCTTTGTCTGTTGTGACTATAAGAGAGGAGTTCAAGATCCTTAGAGGAGTCATCCTATGGGAAACTGTTCCAAAGGGCAAAGAGGTTCACAACAGCTGGGTAGTCTTTATAGTATTCAAGGACAACACCCTCAGAGCACAAGAATGGTCTTCTGCAATGTATAGAAAGTTGAATAAGTATGTCAGAAGACCATCATGGATGAACATGTAGATCCTGTTTGAACTCAGACAAGATTTTTTTTTTTCTTTTTAGTGGAGGATAAAAGCAGGAAAAGGAAGGCAAGGTGGAGTTTAGACCAATTGCTCAGTGAGGCAGAATAGTTAACAAAAAGAAATTTGGAAAGAGCCTCAGCTTTCACTGCTAAGGTTTGCTCTCAGACCTCTATGTTTCTGAACCTTCTTGAAGAGTATTTGGGAGTGAAATTGCACTCACAATAGAAGGAGATTGAATTAGGGAGAGCTTAAAAATAAATCAAACATACAAAAAGCCATGGTACCGGTTAGGATGCATCTGAATGTAGTGAAAGATATGGTTGATATCATTATGAAGCTACTCATAGTTACATTTCAAAGATGATAACTATCGGGGGAGGCTTCTGACCACTGCAAAAAGGCAAATACCACACACATCTTCAAGAAGGGAACGGAGGAGGATGTAAGTAATCACTGGCTGGCCAACCTAGTTTCAATAATATGGGATGGTTATTGAGCAAATACTACTAGATAGCATTTTCAAACACCTGAAGGAGAAGAATGAACAGCTGACATGCATTTAGCAAAGGTAAATCATGCCTGACCAGCCTGACTGCTTTCTATGACAAGGTGAATTGCACAAGAGGAGGGGCGGTGGATGTTGTGCTCAGCTTAAGCAAAGCTTTCGACCCAGTCTTCCACAGTCTCATCAATAGATTGGTGAAATACGTGCTGAATAAATCTGCAATATAATGGATGGAAAATCATCTGCATTGTTGGATTCAGACTTCTGATTAGTGATGCAAAGTTCAGCTGCAAGTCAATAATTAGTAGTATCCCTCAGGGGTCATTTTCTGAGACTGATACTGTTTAATGTCTTCATTAATTACTTAAGAGACAGAACAAGAATGCACTACCAGCAAGTTTGTGAATGGCCTGAAATTGAGGGTATCAGTTTATATGCTGGAGAGCAGGGCTCTTGTTCAGGGTGACCTAGACAGGTTGGAGATGTGGGGTGATTGGAGTCTTGTGAGGTTAGAAAGGAACAAATATGAAAACTGAGATAGAACTCCATGAACAAGTACAGTTTGAGGGCCAACTGTCCAAGAGGTAACTCTGCAGAAAAGGTCTGATATTAGCAACTCTACATTACAAACAGAATGACCAGCAGGTGCAGGAAGGAAATACTTCCACTCTACTCCATTCTTGAGACATTGTGTCAAAACATTCTTTTCAGGCTAGGACTTTCCAGTACAAAAAACGGATAGGACATACCAGAGCAAGTACAGGACAAGACTGTCAGGGGATAGTCAGGCATCTAGAACACAGCACATACATGAAAGGACAGACTGGGACAGGTATGTCTGTCAGTCTTAAGAAGTGAAGGCTCAGAGGACACTTTATTGCCATTTACACATAATTCATCAGATGACACAGAGAAGATGGAGTCAAGCTCTTTTTGAATTTGCAGAGTGGGAAAAGCTTCAACATGGGAAATTTCTGATCAGCTGGGGGGGAAGAATTTGCTATGAGACCACTGTCAAATATTGTAACCAAGGCCCAGAGGTGTGGGAAAACGATGGGAGACAAACACATCCGATGATGATCAACCAGTCTCCACTTTATTAATCAGAAGCTCACAGTTATATAGTCCCATTAATGAAGCTCATAAATATTGCAAAAGCAGAGCTCATCATTGGCTCTTTGTTATCTTTCACCCTTGTCCTTCTCACAGCATATCTTACATTCCTGTGGCTAGCTAGATTCTGTTTTGCACGAGTTAGTTTCTGCACCTGCATCCTGTTATTGTATGATTTCTCCTTCAAGGCTACTGTGTCCTTATACAGTGTCCATGCTGTTTCTCAGCCAGCCCAAGGCAATCATGTCCTCTCTCCTTTAGCCATTCATCTACAAAACTCTCCACACAGAGGGACAGTGTTCAGCATACACAGAGGTTTGCAGGACATCACTTGACATGTCCCTGAGTAACTTGATGCAATTAAACTTGCTTCAAGAAAAGGATTGGACTAGGCAACCTCCAGAGATTCTATTATTCTATGGGAGTTTAAAAAATGGAAATGTAGTTGGCCCAAATACATCTACAACTGAAACCAGATACTGGTAGAGATAATGTGGAACTTCCAGAGAAAAAGAAACATATTTGATTGCTACCAAATTGTTTCCTTAGTTAGATGAGGGAAACGCTTCAATAAAACTGCTATGACATTTTAGGCCATTGGCAGTATCAGATGTCTTTCATGTCTGAACACTTTTTATACACCGGTGCCCAAACAAGTTCTGTTTTTAGCTTTCACTATCAGGAAATCAGAGAATAGCAGTTAGGACATCTTACTCTGCATGCTAATATAAGTGGAATGAAGTCAATGTGCAGCTAACAATGTCCTGGAAAAGAAAATCACTGAGAAGGGGAGCAGTCCTTATTTATTATCCTTTTCCGGTGCAGTTCTAAGTACATGAGTCCTTTCCATTAATCTCCAGGGGTACCATGAAGAAAGCAGAACACTGATGCACAATTTAATGACCTGCTTTGCTGAAAACATCAGGAAAAGTCTGTTGATCATGTCTGCTTCTATCAGTGAATGGCTGTCCAACAAATCACCCTCAAAAAATCCCCAACAGCAACAACAACAAAAGTGGTTGAATTTTTCTGATCAACAAAGCAAAATAGATGTTCATGTGTATTTGACTGAGAGATGTCATACTGTTGACACTAAAATGACATAATTGGTCTATATGTCTTCAGCTCTTATCCTCTCTCTTCTTTCTCTGTCAGTTCTAATGTTTCTTCATCTCTTCCTGCACCAGGAAATCCTTCTTCTTTAGCCTTCATTTTCCTGCCTTCTTTCTATGTTGATTTTGACCTGTTTAGAGATTGGTTCCCAGGCTGATGCAGGTGTATCACAATGACCTTTTCCAGGTACTTCCTGCCACCTGAGTTTTATTTAACCTAGTCCCATTGATTCCTCTTTTTGCAGTGTACCGACCTGAATATATCAAGAGGTTTGTGAATAATTAAAAAAAAAAAATCTCACCCAAATCTCATTTTCTCTTGCCCTTTTAAAAATCTGGCAATACACATCTACAGCCCTAGCAGGAGACTTTTAGCAAAGTTAGTGTGCAATCAGATCTTTGACTAAATGAAGGAGGCTGTGCAAGACGTTTTTATGGTTCTTTACCCTCAGCTATAGCATTCACTAGTTATGGTGGAATAACAGATGATGAAGACACAGGTTTTTATTTATTCCACTTTTCACAGGTTTGTGTTACTGCAAAGCTAACTCTGGATGAAATAACTTTTTATTTCACAATACAGAGGAGGGCCACAAAGATGATTAGAGGGCTGGAGCACCTCTGCTATGAGGACAGGATGAAAGAGTTGGGACTCTTCAGCCTGGAGAAGAGAAGGCTGTGAGGAGACCTTAGAGTAGCCTTCCAATATCTGAAGAGGACCTACAGAAGGGCTGGGGAGGGACTATTCACAACGTCTTGTAAAGACAGGATGAGGGGTAATGGGTTTAAACTGGCAGAGGGGAGATTTAAACTAGATATTAGGAAGAAGTTCTTTCCAGTGAGGGTGGTGAGACACCTGCACAGGTTCCCAGGGAGGTTGTGGTTGCTCCCTCCCTGGAGGTGTTCAAGGCCAGGCTGGATGAGGCTTTGAGCAACCTGTTCTAGTGGGAGGTGTCCCTGCCTATGGCAGGGGGCTGCAACTGGATGATCTTTGAGGTCTCTTCCAACCTAAACCATTCTATGATTCTATGAATCCTCTTAAGAATAAAACATTAAAAAATGAGTTTTAAAAATAAAGTTGGGGGAGCATGTGCTGTATTAAATGTGTTTGTTTACATAAGTATTTAAAGTTGTCCAACTTAGATTCTAAGATAACTAACCACTGAGTGTGATCACTACCACTCACCACACAGATCTGATACAGGAGAACTGCTCTGCAAAGCCACAACTCATGCCAATTTGCAAAACACTAGTGAGAATTAGTGTAAGAACTGTCCTTACAGATATGTATTGTACATATATATATACCCCTTTGTATGTGCATAGATATATTTATATGTATGCACACATGCAATCCTTCATGCCCACTGGTAATAACAGGGTAGCTACATATGTACATATTAAAAATTAATGTGTACATGTAATGCATAACCCAAACACCTCCCAGTGCCTCTGCCTTGGGCTGAAGTAGTGATACCCTCTCACCATGCTATAATGAACAGCACAAAAATACAGTAGTAAAACTCAGTTCAGAACAAGACCAGCCATAAAAGCATGTCATTGTCCATCACCAAGGTACTCTAAAAGGTAACCAGATAATGCACAAACACAAAACTGAGTTTCTTCAAAAGGTACCCAGACAAATATGTGATCTTAAAAAAAAAATAGTGTTTCATATGAGAGAAAAAAGAGGAAAAAAGCCAAGATAGCTGGGGATGTTTATTTTCCTGGTGGTGCAAACACTCCGAAAATTGTTGCTATCAAAGCCTCAGGAATACTGCAGCTTTGTGCATGGTAACTAGCAAGAGCCAGCAGCACCACCTGGTGTTCTCTTCAAGCCCCCAGAAGTTCTTGGTCCTCACTCATCTGTGAGCTCTAGCAGCAAGGTCCAGGTCTGTAAACTCTGACTTCTTTAATCCACTGCGTGCCATAGAAATGTACAAACCATGATGGAAAAAAATCTCTAGCTAGGTTACATTTACATGGTATGCTTGAGAGAGTTTGGTTTGCATGGCTACAATTATTAAATTAATAGTCAGAAGTCAGTAGTCATAAATGAAGCAAAGATATCTCCATTCATTAGGTTTGGAAGTGACTATTAAATCCTGCTTATAGCAGGATGTGTTGGTTTAAGCAAGGCATCAAAGGATATGCTTGTTATGTACAGATATCCTCTCACTTCTCTATCAGCCACCTTTAAAACAAGCCTGAGGTACTCTGGAAATGTTCCTGTCAAACTTTTCCTACTTCTGGAGCAAAATTTCCCTTGTTTATTAAACTAATACTGCATTTAGCAACTTGCACTGCTACCTTTGATGGGAGGTCCATCTCAAAACTAAATGAAAAACTTGGATAAAAACTAAGTGAATACTTTCTTCAGTGTACTCTAAAATAACTATGCATGCATATTTACTAAGAGCAATTGGCCCTTGTGTTTAAAGGTAGCTGGATTTCTTTGAGACTCAGAGAGGGAGAAACATACACGCTATTCAATTCAATTTTCTCAGCAAGTAATAGCGTGTAGACCTAGAATGGGCTAACATTCCAGGCATAAATAAGCTTATTCAAAAGCAAATGTGTTTGTTCATAAGTCTTTATGTTTTTTCACACATGAAAACTCAAGCCAAAAAGGCAGGAACCTAGACGAAAACCTATCTAAGTAGGTGTACATAAATACTTGCCTCTTGCTACAACAGGGCTCTTGCAGCTGGTCCTTTAGAAGGTAAATACTTTCTGAGAAAAACAAGCTTTAAAAGACACTCTATTTCAATTGTTAGTTTTCAATGGTAACAGTACTTTCTGAGAAAAACAAGCCTTAAAAGACACTCTATTTCGATTGTGAGTTTTGAAATTACTTATAATTCAGTGCTGAGCAATCCATGTTAAACAGTGCAGAAGTCTGATAGTTGGGAAAACCCCCATAGTCCCAGGGTGTCGCTTCACCCTTGCTTAAGGTGAAGAAATGGCAGAAAATGGAGTGGCAAGGAGAACATCAAGCACTGAGCATCTTCAAACACACTTTTTCAGCACTTCAGGTCAGTGCTGGCTGGTTGTAATTCAACCCCCCTCCACCCCCCCATGAGACTTACTGTGGGGTAGGGGTGTGAACAGAAGACTGTGTATTTCCGAATGATGCCGTTCAGCTTGAGGGGAGGGAGCCAAGAGACGAAGACGGTGGAGGCTGAAGCTGCAGCTGCTTTGACACCAGCAGGAGGACCTGGAACTGGAAAATGAAGATGTGTTATTCAGTCATCCTAGCAAAAAGGAGGAGTGAAAAATGAAAAGGGTAGTGTGTCACTTTGGTAACCATGTCCCTGTGGACCAAGATCGATGGCTCTGTATCACAGAAGAAGTCTCAGTGCTGTCTATGCCAGGGAAGAGGGTTTGTGGGGCTGTGCTCCCAAACTGAAGAGGGGAGAGGCTCTGCTTCAGAGAGGTCCAAAGCAGAAGCGCCACTGATAATAAAACTTCTGTGATGTATTACCAAATCCTATGTGCATGTATGTGGGCTGCAGCTAGTGAAATTGCCAAACAACGTGTTACTATAAATTGTCAATTTTGAACACATAACTTATGTCAAGTTGTTATTCACTGTACAATTAACACATATATGAGCATTTTAATGGATACACAGAGTAGAGTTGTCAATGTAATTAAGTGGAGAGTGAATGACCTATGCAGTTAGCACTGCCTGATTTGGTCCATCCCTAGTTAGTGGCATGACATGTGAGCAGATCCATGGCCACATATTATCCTTATGCCTACCCTGGTCTTCAACAGCTCAGACATCTATCTGGCACTGCAGCATGTGGCTCCATATCTATTATTCTAATTACAGCAGCTATTGAAAACTGTCACAGAAAAAGAGGAAAAAAACCCACAAATCTTCCTTTCTAAAACTTCATAGAAAAAAAATCATCCCAGAAATGCTAAAACATAAGCACATAATATTAATTGTATTCCTTTGCATGTTTTTATTTTGATAAACACTTCATTTCATTAACATATGTTGTTTTTCAAACACATATTACACTGTACAATATTTTCCAACTTAGAAAACACAAATACTAATGTGCAAACATTTCCTGTATGCTAGATTATGACATTACAGGTACAGGTCATTCTTAAACAAAATAGTTGCATTTAGCATCAGGATAAATAATTTTAAAATTTCCTTTAAAATATCCCAACCATTTTTTCATCAAAAGAAAAAAAATAATTATTATATTTTTTACATTTTCAAGATGTTTCAGTATTGCATGTGGTGAATATCCATGCTGGAATATTTAGTGTAGTATTAAAGACAAAATGAAACATTTTTGTGAACTCTGCTCTTTAAGAAGTTTTGGTTTATGAGGAATCTAATTATTTTTTTGTCTAATTTCAAGTGAAGCAACCAAAATGTTAGAATTTGTAGTAAGATTTCCATTACAATGTTTGATCAGCTTTCTTTACTTTCACAGAAAATAGCCATTGTACAGTACAAATGGAAAACTCCTTGTCCAGCAAGCTGACCTCTGCAGATCATAGCATGGTTTGGTTTTGAAGTGAACTTAAAAGATCATCTAGTTTCAAGGATCTGCCATTGGCAAAGACAACTCCTATTAGACAGGGTGCTCAAGACCACATCCAAGCTGGCTTTGAACATTTTTAGGGTTGGAACCTCTACAGCTTCTCTGAGCAACTTGTTCAAAGGCTTCACCATCCTCATGGTGAAAAATGTCTTCCTAATGTCTAATATAAATCTGTCTTCTTCTAGTTTGAAACCATTACCTGTGGTCCTATCACTACATATTATTATAAAAAGTCCTTCTCCAACTATCCTGCAGACCCACTTCAAATACCGGAGAGCTGCTACAAGGTCTTTCTTCAACCTTCTCTTTTCCAGACTTAACAGTCTCAGCTCCCTCCACCTGTTTTCATAGGAGAAATGGTCCAGCCCTCTGAATATCTTCATGGCCCTCCTCTGGACCCACTCTAACTGTTCCATGTCCTTCCTGTGTTGGGAGCTCCAGAACTGGACATGACACTCCAGGTGGCATCTCATGAGAATGGAGTCAATGTGAAGAATCATCTCCCTTGACCTGCTGGCCATGCTTCTTTTGATGCAGTCCAGGATATATTTGGCTTTCTAGGCTGCCAGTGTGCATTATCAGCTCATGTTGAGTTTCTCATCAATCACCACCCTGAAGTCCTTCTCCTCAGCACTGCTCTCCAGACATTCTCCACCCAGCTTGTATTTGTGCTTGGGATGGCCCCTACCCAGGTGCAGACTCTTGCACTTAGCTTTGTTGAATTTAATGAGGTTAACTTTGTCCCACCTCTCAAGATGTCAAGGTCCCTCTGGATGACATTCCTTCCCTCCAGCATGTTGACTGCTTCACACCGCTTGGTGCCATCAGCAAACTTGCTGAGGGTGCACTTGATTCATGTCACTGACAGAGATGTTGAACAGCATCAGTCCCAGTACTGGCCTCTGAGGAACACCACTCGTCTCTTGTCTCCACTTAGATGTAAAGCCACTAACCACCATTCTTTGAGTTTGATCATTAGGGCAATTCTTTACTCATCCAGTTGTTCACCTATCAAATCCATGCTTTTCCAGTATAGAGACCAGGCTGCCATGGGGTACAGTCCATACAAGGCCACCAAAGCTGTCAGGCATGATTTGCCCTTGGTGATGTTATGCTGGCTGCCACCAATCACCTCCTTATTTTTCATGTGCCTTAGCAGAGCTCCAGGAGAAACTCAGGATCTTGCAGGGCAAAGAGGTGAGATTAGCTGGCCTGTAGTTCCCCAGGTCGGTCTTTATTTCACTTTTTGAAAAAAGGGGGTTATATTACCACTTTTCTAGTCAGTGGGAACTTTATCATATTGCCACGACTTTTCAAATACAATGGAAAGTGTCTTGGTAACTTAATCTTCCAGTACCCTCACGATAAGTGGATGGCTCCCACCAGGTCTCATAGACTTGCATACCTTCAGCTTTTTCATGTCTCAAACCTGATTTTCACTTACTGTGAGTGGGTTTTCCTTTTTCCAGTTCTTGCACAGTGTCATTAGAGCCCTTGCTAATGAGCACTGTGGCCAAAAAAAGTCTCTTGAGTACCTCAGCCTTCTCCTTACCCTGGGTGATCCGGTGTCTGGTTTCCTTCCAGAGAGGGACTATCTCTTCACTAGGCTTTCTTTTATCCTTTACACACCTATACAAAGTTTTATTGTTGCCCTTGATGTCCCTGACCAGATTTAATTCTGCCTGGGCTTTTGCTTTCATGACCTGGTCTCTGGCTAGCTGGACAATTTTTTTTGGTACTCCTCCCAGGAGTACTCTCTCCTCTGTAGGTTCCCTTCTTGTGTTGAAGACTGCCTGGGAGTGTCTTTTTCATCCATGCAGGCCACCTAACATTTTTGTCTGCCCTCCTCTTTGTTGGGACATGTCACTCCTGGGCTTATAGGAAGCAATCCTTGAATATTAGGAGACAAATCCTTAATTTATGTTCTACATCATTTAAATAAGTAGATATTATGGTTGTACAAAACTTTGCCTATAAAGAGAAGCCAGACTGCCTGAGGTGTAAGTTTGCTTAGCTTTGTGGCTAACTATTTCAGGTTTTCTAAAAAGCATGTAAGGAGAACTTAAATTTTATATCTGTACAGGTACCAGTGGAAGATGTAAGAAAAATGACAGATATGCCCTACTCAGTGCAACATTTCTGAATGTGCAATTTCTATTTATAACATGTTGAGAAAGCTAATAAGGCATCAAGTGAGAATGTCAGGATTATAATTGCATGCAAACCCATCCCCTTGCTGCAAAGGGGATAATTCAGTTAGCAGTTCTATCCAATGCAGAGTAAATATTGATGCTTGACAGCATTCAACTTGATATTTATACCCAGCTCATTAGAAATGCTATTTGCTCCTGCTGCTGAAGAGTAGAAGCTAGCTCTCCAGGGTAATTACTTAACCCACTGGAGGATTCCTTTACAGTTAGTAATGCTTCTGGAAATCACTACAAATAGATGTATGAGGTTAACGTAATTTATTGTTAAATTAGGGTGTGATCTATAGGGACAGGTTCTGATGGTAATTGATCATGGCTGTCTGCTGTTGAGGGATTAACTCAGAATTCATCTAGCACTTTCCAGCCAACGGACAGATATGAAACACACCTTTTGTACTGTATTACTTTCTGGTATACAGACCAACAGAAGGAGAGGCTAGAAATAAAGCCAAGAATCCATGTAGGCAAATTTCTACTCCAAGGACCCCTCCAGCTTGTCATGGAGGGGTTGGGATCAGGCAACAGTTTTTATGGTGGTGACAAAATCATTCTGATAGTTCTTTTATTCCACCTCTTTTTGTTACATTGTCTTTTCTTGGTGAGCTGGGGATGTGGAAATAACCATGTGTGAGGAAGTGTCTAAATTTCCTTAGCAAGAATTCTGCAGGCTGTCATCTGATGCCTCACAAACCAACCACTGTCCTCTGTCCAGAGGATAAAGTCATTGTTCAAACTCAGCCCCTGGACCTAAGCAAGATTAATGTTAGTTAGCTCAGCATTACCTGAAACATTTGGTACTAAACACGGGTTCCTTGAGAATCTGAAGAAACTGTGACTGAGGAATGTGGTGCCTGTCTTATTTAGGAAAGACCCTAACCTTGATATGCTAACTCTATGGTATTTTCTCTCATTGCCCTTGCATCCCATAGCCTTACTAGCTTCAGTCATTATGAGAGAGCAGTATCAGGACATATGGGCTTTCTTATTGAATTCTCCATGAATCTTTATTTAGCACACTGATTCCCACAGATCCCAGCAAAGACAAGCTCAACGTGCACAATAGCATAATTTCTTTTTTTCATGGTCACCTGGGGTAAAAATAATGGTAAAAAGATAAAGGACAACTAGAGCTGAGCACAGAGAAGCCAAAGACTGCTTCTAGACAACTCTGCAACCCTCCAGGCAGCAGATTTGGCAATTTTAAGATCAAAGATGGCCTCATTCCCTAGACAGCAAGGCTTTGAAAGACATGGAAATAGCACTCTGCTTTCATGTGGAGGAGAATACTTTGTATTCTTGACAGTGCAACTGAAATGCTACCACAGAGAAAGCAATTATAAAGATAGGACTAGTCTGGGAAACAGCAGTTAGATGTGCCAGATAATAGGGAGGAGCTCCAGGAACTTTCTCAATCCCATTTTCATAAGCAGAGAGATTATCACCATTTTTCTTCACAGTACTGAACAGCAGGGGAGGTGAATTCAAAGAGCATGGTACATCTAAGTGTGATACCACCAATATATCAGAAAGCTGAACCCTGCTCTATAATGGGTTTTTAATTCTGCACCATACAGGACTATCCTATTGACAGTTACAGTTAACAAAAAAAACAATCCAAAATAAATTCCTGACTGCTGCCAGAAGTGCCTTTGCTCACCTACAATTCAGACCTATGCACGCCAAAATGTATTCACATGTGCTGTCCACCTCTCATTCACTCTGAGCTGGCCTCAGGGTAATTACATCATTTCTACCAAATACTGCCAGCTTCACAAGGGTAAAATTTATTATTCCATAGCTATCTTTTGTTAATGAAAATTATAAAACTGTGATAATGGGGAGGGGGGACTAGGGCAGAGGGAAATACATTAAGGAATAATTAAGGGCAATTTTCCACCACAGTGCTTGGGTGATGAACTGCACATTTATCCTCATCAGCTGATTGAGCTGAAGCAGAACCTGGTTCCAAACACTACTGAATGTACATTTGACTGGATTTATGTTTATTCATTTTAGAATAAATATAAAGCTTCATCACATTATATCTGTATATCCACCTCTCTCATGTCAATCACCAGGGAGTCTGGTGTCCAGATTGAGAAAGAAGAGAAGGAAAATCCCTCTGGATTCAGGCAGAGTTTTACAATGAGGATGACAAAGCAAGCTATTGTTATTTCTCTGTCTCTACAGCTAGTTGCTGTTGTTTCCTTGATGCATTTTTCCCCTTGCTCTGAATGCTAACCTCTCTGGTCGAGTAGGACAGCACTGCTGCACTGGTCAGAGCTGCTGTGTTGAGCACAGGGCTAGTAAGGGGAGCAAATTTGCTGTTTCTTACTACAGTGCTCTCACATTGGCATTTGCAGTACAGAAATGGAGAGGAAATTTGGCACACACCCCACCTCCAACCCGCTCTCCCATTGCTACAAATTGGAGTAGCTTTTGAAAGTGTTCTTTGAACACAGCAAGGAAGAGAATTTGAACTACTTTAATTTTGAATGATTTAGTAAAAGAAGTTATCAGGTGAAGGAGACAAGCAGCTTATTAGAAATAGTAAAGTGGAAAGGGTAGGGGACAAAATCACAATGAATTATTTAAAAATGGACATTTATATTTGGTAGGGGTTTTCCTGCCAAAAGGAATTTGAAGAAAAGCAGAGGGTTTTTTTTCTGAGGACTAATAGGGAATAAAAGGTAGACAAACCCCATAAATATGATCACATTGAAAGAGAAAGCTGATCTCGAATTATTTGCTAGAGCTGTTTCCACTTCCTAAGCTGATCAGCAGCAGCGTCTGACCTCTGGTGTCTAAAATCTGTAACAAACATCACAAGAGATTGAAGCATCAACTCATTTCATCTATGCTGCTTCTATGACTGCTTCACTCCCTGAGTTACTCTTATTTTGCCATATTGGAGGTCTCAAGCCTGCCAAAGAAATTTTGGCCTGAGGTGTTAACTGAACACGAACAGGGAAGTCACAGGAGGCTATGATCTGCCTTTCCACAGCAACGGTGGAACACATTGCATCATTGATTCTACAAAGAAAGGTTTCTCTCTTGTAAAATTAATGGGGGAGGGAAAAAAAAAAAAAAGGTTAAATATGGCCTTGTAGTAATAATGATGTGAAGGGCCTGGCAATCACTTAAAAATATCTCAGATTTAGAAATTTTATTAGACAAGGGTGGAATATCTTGTGTCATAATTTTAGCCAGAGAAGGTTTGGGGGCAGAGATACAAGGTTTTCAGCTCTAAGCTCTGTTAAGATTGCAATTAGTTTTATTTCACATCCTGAGAGTGTATTCAAACTGCCTTTAGGGCAAGTTCTTTTACATGCACTGGAATTAGTTCTCCTGAATAATTGTCTACAGGAGACTTTCCCTCAGAAAATTAGAGAAGAAATGTCTGCTCTTCTGAGGTGTGAGGCACATGTTCAATGCATATAGTTTGGTAGTGTAAATGAGCTTTTCCTATTTAACTTCCACAGCCTTAAGGACTTTAGTTTTGGCTCATCTTAAACTGCAGGCCTTTACATATTTTACTCTAAACTTTTACTACCCTTAATAAAAAGTTGCCGAGCTGAATCAAAGCATGAAATAATTGTATTTTCTGATACAAATACAGTTGTATTTCAGTTTAGCTTTCTGGACAAAAGATTTAATGAGTGAGACCACTGGTTGGCATGAGGAAACACCTGGAAAACGTATTTGTCTGCCTCAAGGTGAATTATTGCTCAGCTGAGAAATGAGCCTTTGCACACCAGCTAAACATGGTCTGAGCTTATGTACTCCCCATGTCTGAGGGCATCTCTGATTTTTGAAGGAGAGGAAAAAAAAATCACAAAGAATTAGGGAGAAGAAACTAGAAAGAGACAAGTTAGAGGAAAAAAAATATCTGGGGCTTCCAGTGTTTCAGAATTGCTGCAAATTAGGTCAGAGGAGATGGACAAGTGTATGAGTTGAGGAAGAGAGCCCAGGGCACAGTAACTCCTCAAACAAGAAATAGTGTTATAAAGCAGCAAGTTATCCATTGCACTCCCTGGCCAGAAGGGAGGAGGAAAAATAAATCAACCCACTTTACAGCAAAAGTGATTGCATAATTCTGGATCCTTAGAAGATGTATAGGGAGGTTACAGAGTCCTCATCACTGAAATTTTTGGAGAAAAGTTTAGTAAATATCAGTGATGACTGAGATGTACCTGATCCACTTCAGGGCAGAGTAATGTTCTTTGTTAGGTGTCAGTAACATTTCAAGAGCAGTACAACACACTTTGTTGTCCCCAGTAAGAGGTAGAGATACTGGTGGCACCACGTCTGCCACCTGACCAATCCCAAAAGCTGAAGGAACCTCTCATGGAGACAAGATACTATGCACATCCAGGCAAGCTTAAGCAGATTGCAGCTCCTGTCAAGTTTTATCTCAACAGAATCCAGTGAATGGAATTCCTAATTAGCTTATCCAGCATAAGTGCCAAGAAGTGCTGACCCAGGAGCCAGAGGTTGTCTCTATACATTGACTTCTCAGGGATTTCTGGAAGAACACTCCTTATTGTCCCCCAGCATTGAACTGGCTGGCCAATTTGACTTAGTCCCAATTCTCTGGGATAAGAACTTCTGTGTTCAGAGAGTATTTAGAGAAAAATTGCTGTGCTGGCATCTACTCAACAAAAGGTAAGTTGAAAATGCAGCAGATGATCTTACAGTTCTCTTGTTTTTTAGATTTTCCTTTGACATAAAACTATCTGCTTCCAACCACTGAGTGGCTGAAAAGCATCAGGAGTTAGCAACTCAGGACTTAGGTGCTCTAAAGTAGCTGTTAAAGCACTTAGAGTGTCCTAACATTCAGAATTTAAGATACAGCAGTCTACAGCTGTGCAAATTGTCCTTGACAGTTTCAGATTAGATGCAGTACCTTGAGACAGCTTTAAACGAAGCCATTAGTGAAAGATGATGCAGGATCGCAGTGACATCTACATCTAACAAGAACAGGAAGTAGACCTACATTAACCAACATGGCTATATGCCTAAATTTCCTCACATTTCTCAGATATAAGACATTAACTTACGTTTGGAGAATAAATCTTATGAGGAGTGACTGAAGCAGCTGGGGCTGTTTAGTTTGAAAAAGAGGAGGCTGAGAAGAGACCTCATTGCTGTCTACAGCTACCTGAAAGGATGTTGTGGAGAGGTTGGTGCCTGTCTCTTCTCACAGGTAAATAGTGATAGAACAAAAGCGAATGGCCTCAACCTACAATTGGGTAAGTTTATACTGGATATTAGGAAAATTATTTTTACAGCAAGAGTGATCAGACATTGGAATGGGCTGCCCAGGGAGGAGGTTGATTCACCAACCCTGGATGTGTTTAAAAGTTGTTTGGATGTGGTGCTTGGGGGTATGGTGTAGGGTGAACTGTGTAGGGCAGGGATATTGGTTGGACTTGGTGATGCTGAGGTCATTTTCCATCCTGGATGCTTCTGTGATTTTTCTCTTAATTCAGCTTTGATTAAAGTAACAGAAAGTATAAGCACATGAAAACAGAACAAGAAACAAATAACTCATTTGATAATGTAAAACAACATTTTAGAGGTAAAATTTTCTTTTTTTTACTACAGCCTCTGGATACAGCTCCAGTTTTGGGCGGGTGACTTTACAATGTATATAAATTTTAGAATGAATCCCTTACTGTTTTATTGGGAAAAATCATAGAATCAGTCAGGGTTGGAAGGGACAACAAGGATCATCTAGTTCCAATGCCCCTGCCATGGCCAGGGAGACTCTATCCTAGATTAGGCTGGACAGAGCCTCATCCAGCCACCCAGCCTTGCCAAATAACATTTGACAAGTTGTTGTTGGTCATTTTGTTGTTGTTTGGGTGGGAATTTTTTTGTGTGTGTGTGTTTTTTAATTGGAAAAACACCCCAAACATTCATCAAGTCAGTTAATCTAATGAACCTATTCTCTTGGCACTTCTGTAAATTTCATTATAAATAAAAACATTGACAAATATATTCACATATTTGTGCATGACCAGTAAACTGGATTAGTATTGAAAAAAAAAATCAATTGACTAATTTCCCTGAAAAAACATTACATAACTCACAGGAGAATTTACCAATCAAAGATTAATCAAGTAACTTCATTTCCAGAATTGTGCATTCTTAGTTCTGAAAATAAAGTTTTGATTTTCATAAGTATTTAGGGAAGTAAAGGTGTATTTGTATGTCTCATGAGGTTTTCAAGGTATTAAACTGGTTAGAGACAAAACTCCCTCTGAATCTCAAGTTCTAGCCCTTGAAAAATAGATTGGTATTAGGCATCCTACTGAGGCAACCTGAAGTGATTTCCATAGTTAAAGTTACAAGAAAGTGATTATGAAATCTCATGTGTGCATGTCCATGTGTGATTGAAAGTTTCTTAAACTTTCAGTATTAGGACTTCAATTTTCCACAGAGAGTGGTGTATGAACAAAGGCAAGATATTTTTGTTCTTCATTTTGCTTTTAAGGGAAGA
>VWZI01018962.1:408226-427676 GCA_013396835.1 Psilopogon haemacephalus | reverse complement strand
AGAAAAGAAAAGAAAAGAAAAGAAAAGAAAAGAAAAGAAAAGAAAAGAAAAGAAAAGAAAAGAAAAAAGACAAACCTGTTCATCTCATTAGTGTTATTGTCAAACTGGCTCACCTGAATTGGAGTGTTGCAAACAGTAAGGATTTTTTCTAAGCTGTGGCCACATACTTCTCTTCACGTGCTCCTGACTGAAGACCTTCAGATAGAAATCTCACTCTACATGTTTCTGTACAGTATTTGCACTGCTGTGAAAGGTGAGACACTGAAACAGGTTGCCCAGGAAGGCAGTGGTTGCCTCCTGTCTGGAGGTGTTCATGGGCAGGTTGGACAAGGCCTTGAGCAACATGGTCTAGTGGAAGGTGTCCCTGTCCATGGTGGGGGAATTGGAACGAGATGATCCTGAAGGTCTTTTTCAACCCAATCCATTCTATGACACAAGCAGATTGTGGTTGTGGGAATGGAAAATGTTTTACTACTTACCATCTTCTTTAGTGCGAGTGAAAATTTGCTCACTTCTGACCCCATCTCCAGCTCTTGTAAAAGCCAACACCTGAATGCTGTAGTTGGTGTATTTTTCCAGGCCATCAAGCTCTAGTGATGGCTGTGTAGTAGTGACATTCTTTATCTCTCCTAGCTCTAGAGAATAAAATGGGAATTGAGTTATTGCCAGTTTCAGTCTTCTCCAAGCTATTGACACCTACAGTGGAAATTTTGGGGATTAAAGACTGTACCAGACAAGTAATGCTTCATTATTATAAAACAGAAATGACATAATAAATTCAAATGTCTTTGTCTCTTGAATTTTTACCATGCAAAGCAGACCTGGTTTTTCAATTTCAAACTTTGTTATTTTTTAGCTTTTTTTTTTTTTTTCCTAAATACAGAGCAGAGAAAGGAAAAATTTGACAAGTAATAAGATTTTTCATAAAGAATAGATAACAAGAGGAGATTATTGCAATACATTCCCTAAAGCAAAAATGAGAAAGTCAGTTATCTTCATAAATATTTTCTGGTTTTCAGCAGGACCATTTCTCATAAGGAAAAACAAGAAAAAGTGTCCTTTATTTTAAAATATGTAGCAAGTGCTGTTGCAAAGCATTTGATAGCAGTAATACCAGCTAACAGCAGATTTAAACAGAGTAAAATCAGATTTACTTTCAGAAAGATGATGCACTTCATATGAATCTTTTTTTTTTTTTGCAGCAAGCTAAGAAGTGCAACCCATATGGCAAAAAAAGCTTTAAACGTATTTAGGGTAGAAAATCATCATCTCTTCCATCATGTTGTAGGACATCACACAGGAGCTTAGATGTGCACTGATAAGCATTCACATAGCATCTGATCCAAAAACTACAGGCATTATTGAAAAGAAATAATTTGATATCTGTCATGTCTACGTTTTTATGTATGCTTCTCATACACTTTTCATCTTTATACATATAGAGGAATTAGGTTTTTTTTCATTCCCAAATATTTTTGACTCTAACACTACCAGCACAAACAATGGGCTACATTTCCACTCTGAGTTCTTGTTGCCACACTAACAAAAGCCAGGATGTGCAAGACAGTCGCATATGAGAGTGAACTATGATACTGGGGGATGAAAGCAAAGGAAAAGAGACATCTCATTGCTATACAGCTGTAAAAATTCAGCAAAGTAAATAGGAACAAAGGCTTCTGCATCTCAAATCTGCTAATATTTCATTTACAAGAAAGGACCATATGTAGAATTATCATTATGTGATAAACTGCAGATTTCCCCTTTGATTGTTTCAACCATTCTCTGCTCGGTTTATTTCCCTAGGGATTGTGCTAGGAGTACAAAACTTAAGCACAACAGAAGAGGCTGGCATGAAAATAAAGAGACCTTTCAAAAAAATTGTCATGCCATGAAGTATGACAAGCCACGCTTCAGCCATGAAGACCAAATGCATCCTGTCAAAAAATAATAATGCCTCATTAGGCAAACTTGATAATTAACTAAGCAAACAGATAACCAACTAACATGAAATAAAATGCAGGTTTGGGCAGGTTTGTTCTAGGTTCATTTTAATATTCTTTACAAAAGAAACTTGCTAGACTTCAGAACTGAGATGAAATTTGCTAAGGTCATCTTGGATACTATGGTAGGTCTATGGGGTATTGCAAACCCATGGTTGGAAGCCTTCCCCAAGGACTCCTCCATGCAGTCTTGCAATGCCTGCTACACTTTTAAAGCTCTATGGAAAATGGTTTCCTTCACAATTAGATGAAGCTTTCTCTAAACCAAAGAGAAAGGAAGCACAGTGCCTTCACAGAAAAGAGTAAATAATATAAAAGCCACATACGGCTTGGTAGTTGATTTCTCTCACCTCCATCCAAGAGATTGGCCCAGTAGATAACCCTGAATCCTTGCAGAATCCCATTCAGGGTTTCTTTTGCTAGTGTTGACCAAGAAATAGAGATGGTTTCTGGTGATGTGGCAGTGGCTTGAACGTTCCCTGGAGGGCAGCTGGGCACTGGAACAAGATATTGATAATTTTAAACTCTGAATAATATTCAATATTTACCCTTCAGCTAAGCTTTCAATTTTCATTGCTATCCCATTACTTGTTATTTAGGTAGCACTTATAGACTGTTAATAGTGCAAAACTTCTATTCCCTGCAATGATTTTTAATGTACAATTTTGCCTCTTTTTGAATAGACTTTTAGTAATTTTTTTCCGCTTCTTTGGAAAGAGGAATGTGTCCTAATGTTGAAATATGCAGAATATTCTGTAAGTAATTGAAATATGTGGTTTTAAAATTGCAGCCAAATTGTCATCTCTAGTATGTTTGAAACTGGGGGTGGGGAAAAGCAGGCACTTCTTTAAAAAATAATGCAAAAAAAAGTTATAGAATATTTTTGGTGTCATTTAGAAAAATTGGAAAAGTTAGCCAGATCTAAAGCATTTTCTGTTGGTCATTTAGTGTCAAAGCAATACAGCAGAACTAGTATTTGGCATTGTTTTTAAAACTCATGACATCTTTAATTTTGAAAGGGTCCCAACATTGAATAACTACAACAACAAAAAGTTACCAGGAAAAGCCAGCATGCAGGAATCTGAAGAAAAAAGACTTTCTGAGACCTTATAGCAGTCTGTCTAGGCCTAGAGATATTCAGAATTAATGAAAACCATCAACCTTTCATGAAGAAAGATACCTCAAAATGTGTAGCTCTTGAGAACTTCTGATGTGAGGTACTCCATTTCCCTCATGTAAAAAGATTCCTACCTGCCACTGACTTCAGTACACTAATGCTAGTTTACACCAGCTGAACATGTGATCTGTGCTCCTTTAGGATTACTGTTTCTTTTTGCAGTCCTCTGTAACATTTGGCTTCTTTTCTGGGGTATGGAATTACTCTGTTTTTTCCACTAGAGGACTCCCTCTCATTGTTTGAGAAGTGCTCTTTTCATAGTTTGGGGGGGGAAAAAAAAAAAAGGTCAATCTAAATTTTCATTTGAATTAGACAGGATGAATTTTGTCTGAAATAACAATTATTTTTCTCTTGTTAATTTGGATATCCTTGAAAAAAATATACATCTCACTTTAGGCTGACAAGATACGGGGTTGTGGAGTACAAGAGCTCTAAGTTTCACAGCAGATTAATTTGGAAAAGGAATCCAACAAAAAAGTATCATTTCAGCTTACAGAGTTCTACTTCTTAGCATTTCAAAACTATGATGAAATCTCTATGAAGCTATTATGAGGTCACAAAATTTCCAAATGTCTAAATACCAGAGAAATAGGCTTCATAATGAAAGCTGCGGTCTTAGTCAGTAGCATTCACAGTAGGATACATCACATTAGCAGAATTATATTTATTTATCTGGAATATTTTTCACCTCTTGAAATGAAAATTACACATCCTTATTGGCCAGGCCCTTCACACTCAGGTGTGTACCATGTCGTAACAGCTGTAAAATCTGTTTTTCTATTATCCTCACTATAATAAACACTAACTGGGCAGAAAATGTAACAATGTAAAAGTATGTTCCATGATGGCTGCTTGCAAAGGACCTACCATCCTCAAGAGTAGTGGTGATGATTTCCTGAGAAGAAGGTCCTATTCCAGCTCGATTACAAGCCTGAACAACCATGCCATACTGGGTGAATTTTTTCAGGTTATTCAGTGTATAGACTTCGCTGTCCCCAGTGGTATCAATAGTGATGATGTTGAACTGGAAATTTCCCCCCGCACTGTACTCTCGGTAACCTATCTGGTATCCACGAATAATTCCATTTTGCAAGTGTTTCTTTGGAGCCTAAACAGAAAACAAAATACCCCAATTATACATCAAGTGCATGTTCTCCAAAGTAAAATCCAAAAATCATGTTAGTGATTTTTTTAAAGATATACACAAAGTCAACTTTTATTTTCCTAGCAAATGCAAGTTTATTTCTAAGTTACAATTCAAAAATACTCCCTGTACATGAAGTTCTCATGTTTTAGCATGATATATGCATTTCAGATGTAGTTTGTTCTAATTTGTGTATTCCTGTGATAACAGAAAGACCCTTAAATGGTTCACACAGAGGAAAATCTGGTAAAGACATATTCTGGGGTTATAATTTGAATTGATAATGTTTTGTTCCTTTATCAAGTGAATCAATCAAAGATGACTTGATAAGCATATATCTGCATTACAGACCTACCATTCACTACTAACTGTGTTTTTTACCAGAAGCCCCTGCAGTTCACTCCCTCAATCTTTGGTAAGGCATTAATTGATCTGTTGAAGGCAGCCACATAGGTTTATTCAGCTACATGCATTAGGAAAATTTTGCACTGTGCTTTGAAACATGCTCCTGTTCTTTCCACGTGCAGTGTGGAAAGACGATTAGATAATGAGAGCTGAAGGCAATAATGAATTGGAAAGCAGAGATTTGCATACTGAATAGCTACTAAAACAAGGTGTACAATATCTGGCATTCAGGGATGTGGACAGTACAAAATGGATGGCCACAATTATGTACTGCATTTCTCTGTCACACTGCAAGGTTCCCTGTGCTTGGCTAGCAGAAATAATTTCTGTATTATCCAATATAAAATGTAGTCTAGAGTAAAACAAGGACTGGCATCTCAGGGAGAAAGCCTGTTATTGACAGAAATATCTATTAAAATTAAATTTAAGTAGTATTGGATTAACTTCAACATATGACTTTATTCCTGTCTGATTTTCTTCATATTTGAGGTATAATTAGTATAAGAATTTTAAGGCATGGTTTATAATCTATAGACAAAAAGTTCTTTAAAATCCTCCAAACCTCTTTCAAATGCCCACCAGATGCCCATGAACTCATCTGTTCTACTGACCCATAAAAAAAGTCTTTGTGATGCAGTTTACTAGCAATAAGTTAAACCATCAGAGGCAGCAATTTCTGTTGTTAATATAACTCCTTATATCTATTGAGGAATACATTCTCAAGAAGAATTTTTTTTTTTCACAGAACAGGTCTGTTTCAATGAGTTTATAGCCCACTGGACTAAACTCTCACTGCAACTAATAAAGCTTTCATGGGATTTGCCTTTCATCCACTATCAACAGATCTGCAAAAAGCTCTGCAAAAGCCAGCACCATCTCTGTATTTAAAATGTGTCTATGAATGGATATGACTGAAATATCTCTTCAGATGCTTTGTTTTCTCCCTTCCTTGTACCTTCAGAAGCAGAAAAAACCTCATGGATATGATTTCCACTGTACTACTTCAGTTCCTCTTGTACTAACAAACTCTCTGAGCTGGGCTTGTTCATCCTGAACTGACTCCAGTGATATCTAATAGCAGCCTTCCAGTACTTGAAGGGGTCCTACAAGAAGGCTGGAAAGTGACAGTAAACAAAGGTTTGTAGTGATATGATGAGGGGCAATGGTTTGAAATTAGAGAAAAGTAGATTTAGGTTGGACATTAGGAGGAAGTTCTTTACCATAAGGGTAGTGGGATAGTGGAGCAGGTTGCCAGGGAGGTAGTTGAGGCACCTTCCTTGGAGATATTCATGGTCAGACTTGACAGGTCACTGCACAACCTGATCTAGTGGAGGATGTCCCTGCTCACTTCTGAGGGGTTTGGACCAGATGACCCAAATCATTCTACAATTCTGTGATTTTGTGATTCCACTCAGATCTAGATGACCAAATTGGGAGATTCAAATCTCGAAAGCCTTGTAAGGAATGGTGCAGGGATTAGAACTCTGGTTTTGGAATGTAAGAGTGTGACTGTTTATTATTGTCAACAAAACCCCAACTTCTTTAGAAACACATAGATCTTTTATTATCAAAACAGTTTGTTTACAAGTGCATTGCCTATTCTGAAAAGATTTTTTTTTTTTTTTTTTTCAAGCTAGACTGGAGTAGAAACTCAGGTCAGGTTTGTTGGGTCTTTTTTGCTTGTTTGTTTGAGATTCAGATATCTTCATAAGATAAAGCTGTTCCATTCCATCTGAGAAGAAAATAATTTCATGACCTTTAAATAATCAAATAATGGTTTCACCAGCTGAAGGATTTCAAATTCTGTTACTAATCATAACATTTTATGTAGCTCATCTGTTTTTATAGGCATTGTCAATGCTGATGAGAAGGGGGCAAAAAAAGACTGAACTAGCATAATCTATGCATTTCAAACTGACTAAAGGGCAAGCACTTCAAGCAAAGCAGGAGACAACTCAAACAAGTGTTATTGCCATGTTATTTCAGACAATATTACAGATCTGCCTCTTTCCTGGTGTGGAGGCACCAGTTTAATCATTACGGGACATCAATTCTCTTCATCATTACATATACCTCATATGTCATAGATTACAGAATCACACCACACCTACATTGCAACATATTTACCATACCCTAAAACACATAGAAGATAGCAATAAAACTGAATCATTCATTTCCACTGCACTGAAATGTTCTCAGAGCAGAACTACAGCCAGAATAGTCTCTTTAGTGGGAATTTTGCAATGATGCACTTTCTCGTTTTAAAATTGAAATAAATTGGCAAATTTTTGCATTAAATGATTTTTTAATTTAAATAAAATGTGCTGCTTCACAAAGCTTCAAATATTCATTGTTAATATTGTCTCAGTGCTTCATTTTGGATTGACTTTCTGCACAAACAAATCATATTTGATATATACACCTTCTTTTGCATAGATACATTTTTGCTAGAATATTTGGTGAAGCAACCTTTGTCCATGATTAAGTGTTCATGGGAAAAAATATTGTTAACCTTGTTGGTAGTCATAGAATATTACCAAAAAAAAGTTTCTGTCCATGATTTTCCTGTTTATCTAACGAAATCTGGTATGTGTAGAACACAGCACCAATTATTTTTTGCAAAGCATAATATTTTATATTTGGGTGCATATGCATAAAGAAGAGAAAGAATATTTCCCATGTCTAAATTTATAAGACTTAACTACCTTGTAAAATACTACAAGAAAAAATAATTAATATTTCCATGTTCATTCCTAAATGAGAACTCCTGTTTAATACCAATTCCCTCTGCAACACTTTAAACATCAAAAAATGCTGAGTGTAATTTAAAACTCAATCTGAAACCCAATGGTCTGTGTGGACACAGAGAAATGGGATTAAGTAGATCACTGACCTATTAAACTTCACGTAACTAGGGTTTTCTAAAAGTGGGCTAAAGGAAACTTTAAAGGAAGATTAGTAATTGTAGCAAGCTGCAGAAACAGAACTTAATACAAGATGAAAGATAATTGATGTGCTGTTCTGTGATCCTTTTGCTGTTATTGACACTGTATTTAAAGTGGGTTTGCCAGCTTAATACATGATTCTTGATGTGGCCCCCTTTATGTAATGGGTCATTATGGGTTTTCATGGTAAAAGCTCCACAAGCCTCCAAAACCAACCAGGTTATTATTGGGTTTATTTTCTTCTCTTTATGCCTGCATGACAATGTTGCATTGATCTCATGGTGTGTTTCTCACTCTTAAGCACTTCACATTGCATAGTGCAATGGATGTCTTCCGCACAGCAGTGCATAACAGGGAACTGTCCAAAAGTCAGGATTCTTCATGGGACCAATCTGTAATATGTCTATGGGATTATTTTAGGTTATCTTTCTTAGTAATGGACTAAAACTAATCTGGCCAGGAGACAACTGCAGTGATTCAAGGGAAGTAAATGGCTTGCTTGTGAATTTGGATTTAGAGGGACTTGTTAATCAGCTGTTCATTCAGAAAATAATTCTTTTGGTAAAGGTAAGACTATGCAAGCACTAGCCTTTCAGAAGGCCCTCAGTGACTTCAAGTTTGTCTGCAAAAAAGGTTTGAGGACAAGGAAATCAATTGGGTTTCAGCTATATTTAGCACCACAAAGAAATTGCACTCCCATCAGATGAGCTAACCCACCAGCAGATAAATTAATGACTATAAATCAAGGCAAAGAGTTTTCAAGCTGAGAACACAGGGGCTTGACAGCAATGTGTCAGTGGTGTCTTTTGTTGTCCTTTTATACACAGACTTCAAGTGGTTTGGTTGCTTGCAAAACAACACAGGATCTTATGGTATGACAAGGTCATAGGATGCCTCTGTCTAGAGATAGCAGCCCCTTCCTAGCACTTTGCTAGAGAACACAGATACATTGTCTTTCGTACAGCTGGACCATGTCAGATACTACTGGTCAGTAAACTAAAAGGTTTAACAGATACTGGATCTACAGGAAAAATATCTTGAAGGCTCAGAGGAGGCTGGGTATTAATTGGAGACTGGATGTGCAGCCTGGCACTGCAGTCCACAACAAACTCCAAATGTCTAGTCAGCATCTGCACCATGTACCAAGTTCACATTCTGGTGTACAGTTCTGGAAGCATGGACCCACCTTTCTTGATCTGTATATATACTGCACAGGTACAAGCAAGCCTTTCTAAGGTCACAGCTAGCTCACAGCTTAAGCTCATTCTACCCATGAAAATCCATATCTATACTCGGCTCATGAGACTTGCCAAAACAATGGAGTATTTATTCAATACAGAGGTAATTTCTGATATTATTTTATTCTGTTAGATACTGATCATTACTTGATGAGTATTTGCAAATCAAATTCTAAACACGACCGTGAGAATATTACTCCATCTGCTTCCACTGATATGCTGATAAACTTCTACTCCCTAGAAAATACCTGGACACCAGGACACTAAGATGCCCTTGAAGTGTCCTGTAAGTACAAATTGAACAATATTTTGGAGAACGTTGTGGAAATGTAGATGTGGGAGTTCTGTTTGTCCCATAGCTGTCTGCACACATCTGCATCTATAAAATTTAATGGCAAACCTTCAGAATCATGAATGGCATCTATAAACTCTGACAGTGAAACAATGCTGCCTGTCCTCTCCTGTTGCTTTTGAAAATATTCCCTCAAACTGAACTTTGAAAAAGCAAGCAGAGCCTTTCAGTCTGCCTAACCATTCATCCATAAAACCAAGTTCACACACAGCAGCTGGGAGGTTATAGTTGAGTAGATGTGATGACAGTCACACTTTTTGAGTGCTCTGGGAAGAAGCAACCTATAAATGCTTACCTCAGTTGTTGAGAATCACTATACACTCCACACTGTTTCAATAGCTATTTCTTCTGCCCTGTTGACTGTGTGTTGCATTTAAATCCATGACTCATGTATGCTTTTTGCAAATGCATTATGTTTCACTTCAACCTCTATCTGTGGCTAGTGATCACATGCCTTTCACTTTTGGAAACTGACTGATGAAAACCAAGACTGATACAAATTAAAGATGTGGATGAGATCCAAACATCCGAACTGTATTTGTGACCTACGCATAAAGACTATTACTTCTGTAGGTCAACACTGAAATGTCTCATTGAAGCACAATTTTTACTGCACCATTTTGAAAACGCCATTGAACTACTTGAAAAATCTTCACAGGTCCCTCTGTGATAGTTGGACATCACAGCAGTTATATCATAGAATGGTTTAGGTTGGAAGAGACCTCAAAGATCATCCAGTTCCAACCCCTTGCCATAGGCAGGGACACCTCCCACTAGATCAGGATGCTCAAGGCCTCATCCAGCCTGGCCTTGAACAGCTCCAGGGAGGGAGCAGCCACAACCTCCCCGGGCAACCTGTTCCAGTGTCTTGCCACCCTCACTGTGAAGAATTTCTTCCTAACATCCCATTTAAATCTCCCCTCTGCCAGTTTGAACCCATTCCCCCTCATCCTGTCGTTACAAGACCTTGTGAACAGTCCCTCCCTGGCCTTCCTGTAGGCCCCCTTCAGATACTGGAAGGTTGCTATAAGGTATGTCCACATTCATTGTGCAGAGACTGTGCACTGTACAAACCTGTCTTTTCAGGAACCAACTTAAAACTGGCACAGAATCGTGATGGTTATTGTACAATTAAATTTAAAATAAATAAGAAACTCACAGATATTTATGTGGTTAATAAGCAGCAGATCACTGTTACTATCCTGACTCTCTGGATGGTCCACATCATTGTAGTGGACAACAAAATGCACATCATCCACATTTGCAATTAACATCGCTATAGAAACTAATTACTATTATGCACTTAATACCGCATACTTCAGAATCTTAAATATATGGAATTACCAATGCATTTTGGCAAGCGGCATCCATATCGAGATTAGACTACTCTAATTAGACAGTTTTATTCTGGCCAGTATAACATACAAGTAGTATAAAGCACAAAATCATTTAAAACGTTGTTTAAGCATACTTGATACAATATTGAAAGCATTTAAAACATCCTGTGGTTGTCAAAACACTGAGCAAAATTGAGAAAAAATTACTGAATCACAAGACATGCCAGATTTGTAAAATAATACCAGTTGCTGATACTTTTAGATTAGTTGCTCAGATTCATATTCACTGTCTTGTTCTCTGTGCTGATATGCCTTCATTAAGGCTCTGCCCCAAAGTCCATCACAATGAGAAAAAGCTCCCTTTATCTGTAATGCTTTGGGGAAACTTTCCCCAAAACCACAGTGGAATTTGTGTGTGTGCCCATTTTCCAAGCACACAGCCTTGTCTCAAATCAGAAGGATGTAAGCAATGTTATTGTCATCAGTGCAGGCAACTGGCTGCTGCTACAGTCTCTGATGGAAGGTTTTTTCTTTGCCTAATGCACCAGTCTTAATGGCCAATACAAAATTTGCTGGCAAAGGTATCTGCAACGTCTCTCACAAACATAATAACTGATCCAAGAGTTGTTATAACACTCTTGTCAATAGAACCTCTTTGAATGCAGCAAAATACTGTCAAAGTATATTCTCAGGTATGTGTATTTACCTTCCAGGTGACCCTAATGCTTTGTGAAGATATAGGCTCAAGTTGAACATCCTGAGGTGGACCATCAGGAGCTACAAAGAGAGAAGAAAAGTTTACCAAACCCAGTCTTCAAATCACAAAGAATTCAGTAATTTACATGGTACGTCACTAGCTTAACATCCCAGCATCACCAAGATTTGGACTGAGTCAAAGTTGTATGGAACACAGGAAATAATACTTCTTCAAACAAAACCAGAGGCTAGCATCTTCCTCATTCAGATGTCATCTCTGGCCAGCAGTGAAATACAACACCTGCCAAAACATAGCAACCTGACAAAAAACAAAACCAGCCCAAGAGTGAATAATAGTGACTTTTTGTTGTTGTTGTTTAGTGATACACTCACAATGCTGTTTCTGTTTCATAAATAAGGAAGACACATTTTCATCAGTCAGAACCCTGTAGGTGATAGAAAAGTAGCAGAACACCTTTCAAAGCAGATGAGACAGAAGCTCCCCAGCTGGCCTTCATCATGTCACAAACTTTCCAGTGGGATCTTCTTTGTTCACTAGAGACTGAAGACATTCAGTCACATATCAGGTATTTTATACAGAAAGACTGGCATACTTTACCCTCTCTCCCTTCTCAATCTAAGTATTACAGCCTGAAAATTAGACAGAAAATAATTTCCAGCGGAAAATGCATGCTGCAGCTCCTGCCTGAGTCAGGAGTAGTTTCATTTACAATGCTAAGGGTGTGCATGATGTTATAAAGGTGAACGAAAAAGAGAGGTCCTGAGCCTAGAGGAACCTACTTGTCATCTGGACAGCTACAAAGCAGATCCAGAATTGACTGGGACTGAATGGAGAAGTGTGCTTGCTCTGAGAGGTAAATCATTGTAAAATACAGATCTGAAGAAAGGAATGGCATAATCTTGAGCTGCTGTAGAGGATTCCCTTGATGCATAATAGGGCCTCAGTAGTTAAATTAAGTTTAATAATATGACAAAGGAAGCAAAGCAATATAGAGGGTGAGATGAGGCTGTCAGAGGTGGAGCATTAGTAAATGACAGCTGTGGTGAAAAGAACCAGAACACTTAGCTTTAACTGATAGAAGCAGAGAGAAACAGAATAAAGCCTTTAATATATTTAAGCTATTATAGATACGCTGTTCTGTGATATTCTTGATTGTCCTTCATGTGTGAAATTTCCAAAGGTTGAAAGAACTTTCTTTCCATTCCTCTAGCATAAATGTACAGAAAGGAAAAGAGAAAAGGGTAACTCTCTACAGTTTTTTTCAATCCTGTCTTTGATTCTGCACCAGTGTTGACAAACATGAATGGCATTTCTCTGGATACGTTGCAATGTAGTGGAATTTGAGCAAAACATTTGATCCTACAAATTGACTTTAAAATGTTCTCCTTCACATCTTGACTTTTTCTTGAAAGACCTAATTTTTTTTTGCAGACCTAAGAAGTTCAACTGTTCCAAGCATAACATGGTGAAATGTCATAGAATCATAGAATGGTTTAGGTTGGAAAGGACATCAAAGGTCATCTGGTTCCAACCCCTCGCCATAGACAGGGACACCTCCCACTAGAACAGGTTGCTCAAGACCTCATCCAACCCGGTTCCAGGGAGGGAACAGCCACAACCTCCCTGGGCAACTTATTCCAGTGTCTCACCACCCTCACTGGAAAGAACTTCCTCCTAACATCCTATTTAAATCTCCCTTCTGCCAGTTTAAACCCATTACCCCTTGTCCTGTCATAATAAGACCTTGTGAATAGTCCCTCCCCAGCCCTCCTGTAGACCCCCTTCAGATACTGGAAGGTTACTATAAGGTGTCCTCGAAGCCTTATCTTCTCCAGTCTGAAGAGCCCCAAATTTCTCAGCCTGTCCTCATAGCAGAAGTACTCTTTGTGGACCTCCTCTGCACTTGCTCCGACATTCACACAGACTTTGTGACAAAGACATAAAGAAAATCCAGGTATCCCAGCTTCCTCTATTGATTTCAGTATTAAACAACAGTCATAATGCTTTTGCTTTACTGACAAGTATTAGTGCAATTGTATACTTGCAGTGCAACACAGAAACTAACTGTAGTTGTATGGAGGGAAAGTTAAGGCCTGTAAGCTTTGAAGTCATGCCACATTTAACTATCCTTTGGCCACAGAGACCCTTTACCATTGTCTTTGTAATAGCTAGTGCTGGGAAAATCAGGTCACCAATATGCAATACACAGTCCATGCCTCCCTGCCATGACATGGTTTTAGTTGTTCAGTTTTTAATATTGTCTTCCTTTATTTTGTTCTGTTTTCATTGCCTTCTCTCTCATTCCCTGCACCCATGCTGTTCTCCATTTCCTATCCTAAAAGCAGAGAACAGAAGCAAACAGTAAGCAAAAAAACAATGCTCCTGTACATTTCACACTACCTGAAATCAAAACACAGGATACAAACATCATATATTCTGCCTAAGCCTGGCCTCCTCTTTTCCAGTTGCTCCCTAGTTAGATTGGTGACTTGAATACAATTCCACACTGATAATCTGTTTATCTAAACAGAAGGCTACTTAAAAGGATCAGTTATTCTGAAACTTGGTTACAAAGAACTGAAGAAAAAGTGATGTTAATGTTCTGCTTTGTTCATGGGGAAGATGTTTAACTTTGATTTGGTTTGGTTCAAAGGACAGCTGCTGATCCTGACAACTTCATCATCAGGCAGGAAAAACTAGACAAATAAGAAAAATTCCAAGCATAGGTGAGAGGGAGAGAGTAAATGAATAGGCTCACTCTGCTACTTTGATATATATGCAAGGTATGATGGACATTGAGGGAATACAGACAGTACTTGCTGGAAGAATGGGTAGCCTGTTTTCTCCAGTGATTTCACACTTTCATTGAACAAGGGAAGAGAAAAACCCTAATCAAATGATAAATATTTTGCAAACCAACTATTCACCTTTAACAAACCTGTTCAATGAAGACTTTCCTTCTACTTGGATGAAAAAAGCCACATGATAAGAAAAGGAACACACCTCATGTTGACTCCTGTCTCTTCTGCTTTGTGCTGTGAGCCCTTGTGTCCTGTTCTTATTCAGAAAATCCCTCAGAGCCAAAAACCATGTTCTCCTAATAAGGGATCTATTTGAACTGTAGTAAATTCACCCATAGAGAAAATGAGTGTGAATGACATAGTTGCATTCATATAAACTGAACTGAAAATCAGTCACAAATTGTTCAAAGCCTAGACCAACAGGAATCTTGAAGAAGAAGTAGGGCTCTCATTGCCAGGACACTGTCACCCAGATACTTGCATCATCTATTTTCACCCAAAATCCCCAAAGTAGGAAGCTTTGCTGACTTAGCATAAGACAACAGTAAAAATAAAATTAGCAAGTTAAAAATGTGTTTTTCAAATACAAATTAATAACTTCCTTTCTGCTCAAGACTCTTCAGAATGACTCCATCCAGTTTCACTGGTCTAAGAGTGTTGGAACTGTCTGAGTTATTCTCAACACCTTAGTACAATGTACACAATTGCAATGTATTCCTGGAAGAAATATTTATGGCCACTGAGTATTTTCATTCCTAACTGCAGAAGTGGAGAGCTGTAGCCCTCTGCTTTTACCCATAATTCTTTTTACACTGCCACACATGACATTCGGGACTTGGATCATGGTAGCATGCTTAAGGTTCTGCTATCTTTATCCATTGTCACTTCTTCTAGTCCGGAGAAATAAAAATAGGGCAGCACCAGAAGGCAGCAATTTGAGTACAGGAAAGAGTGGCTCCAGCTATCAAAGTGAAAATGCTCACATACTCTTCCCAGTACAGAAACCTACAATGATGTATAAGAATACATAGCAACAAAGAACATGGGGATGACATTAACTAATGACAACCAACTGACTTACACAGTGATCCGAAAACAGTGAGCGGGATAGGGTTGGAATAATCAGTGAGATGCGATTCATGTACATCAATGTTCTCGAATGACAGTAGCTTAAATTAATTACCTCTAACAATATCTGAGCATCTAAGGAAAGACATAAGACCCACAGGAGGGAAACAACAACTAAAAATAAAGTATTGCTGATTGGGCTGCTTTAACTGTAGATGTAGGTGTGCCCCTTCCAGTACCCCAGGCAGAAAATTAGGAGCACAATCTCTTCTTTCACCACTAGATGCCACTGAATGGCTTTAATTACAAGCCTGAATGAGAAAGTTTCAAAAGTTATAATGTTTTATGAGAATGTTTCAGTATTTTTTTGATGCAGCTGCAGCAACACGAGCAGGATTTCAAATAAACACTTCTCACGTCAAAGAGCAGTAAGCCCTGGCACAATTTAGACACTACAGAAACAGAGCATACCTGCTTCATCAGTAGTGATGGTGAGCTCATTGCTGGCCTCACTCTTGCCTATGCGATTCTTGGCATACATGCGAATGTTGTAAGTTGAGGAAGGATGGAGGTCAATGATAGTGGCTTGGTTCAGCTGAGGGGAAACATCTCTGGTTCTCTGAACAGAATCCCAAGAGTCTATTTAATAAGAGATTAAAATAAGAAAGACAAAAATGACATTAACATCACTAATGCAAGCATGCAGTTAAACCATCTCCTAGGGCAGGATACTGCCATTACCGAATTAACCCAGAAATTGCCTGCTGTGACAAGCAAATTTAATGAACACTTTCCTTGACAGCATTTCTGATTGCTCCAAGCATGGCAATAGGAATAATGCAATCTGTGCTCCAAACTTTCCCCTTTTGTGTGTGTGTACATTCTGGGTTTTTACTATTGCTACATTGGAACGACTGTGAAAAAGATGGAAGTTACTGCCCTTAAGGAATCCTTAAGTGAGTGAGAAGGCTGGGTGCTGGGTAAATGAATTTGTAAACAAGAATGGGGGGACTCTGCTCTTAGACTAGAAGAGATGAGGCAGACAGCTTGATCCCTGAATCCAGGATATATATGTAAACAGTGAGTATCAGCTTGGAGTGTTAGACATAGGGTCCAGCATCCTTTGGGACCGATCCTATTTCCCTAACTCGTGTTAGAGTGCAGGAGCAGTTAAATACAAATGGAATGTAGAAACCTCTTAGCTATTTGCATGTGTCTGTAAAAGGAGGAGGACATCATTACTATTCATGCTTACAATTCACCTGCCTGTTAAGTTTTAACAAATTATTCAGAAATATAATAGGAAAAAGGATGGAAATTGGTTAAACACAGTAACTCCTCCTTTTCATCCAAGCATTCAGCTGCTGCAAACAAAATTGAAGAATTTATCTGTGTAAAGCATCTTGATGTATTTTACGAGTTGTCATCTTTCATTACTTTTTTACTGCAGGCGATGTTCTTCCTTCAACCTCTGCAGCTTCCCATGGGGATGTCACTGAAGGCATTAAGAAGCGTCTTACAGTATGGGTCACTGTAGGCAGGATTGCAGAAAGCTGACCAGATAAGACTAGTTTAGAAAAAAAAAAAAACCCTCACCCAGATACAAAATATTTGCACACCTTGTGTAAACTCTTACTAAAGGATGCACAAATTGACATAGAATCATAGAATTGGGTAAGCTGGAAAAGACCCTCAAGGTCACCAAGTCCAACCATTAACCTTACGCTGCCAAGTCCACCCCTAAACCATGTCTCTAAGTGCCACATCTACACTACTTCCAGAGATAGTGATTGCACTGCTTCCTTGGGCAGCTTGTTCTAGTACCTTACAAGCCTTTCAGTGAAGACATTTTTCCTAATATCCATTCTAAAATTCCCATAGTTCAACTTCGGACTGTTCACTGTTGTCCTATTATTTGTTACTTGGGAGAAGAGATTTGAAATACTCGCCTTTGAATGGCAGGACTCTGCAGTACATACTAGGTACTGAAATCATGTAAACAAATCTGAAAAAATCCAGTGATTTTTAGTAGATTAAGTAGGTACATTTCATTTCAGAATTCCCATTCTGGGCCCCTCAATTTAAGAAAGATGTTGAGGTGCTTGAATGTGTCTAGAAAAGGGCAACAAGGCTGGTGAGAGAACTGGAGCACAAGTTCTGTGAGGAGAGGCTGAGTGAGCTGGGGTTGTTCAGCCTGGAGAAGAGGAGGCTCAGGGGAGACCTTATTGCTCTCTACAGCTACCTGAAAGGAGGTTGTAGGCAGGCAGGGGTTGGTCTGTTCTTCCAGGTAACCGGTAACAGAAGAAGAGGACACAGCCTCAAGATGCATCAGGGCAGGTTTAAGCTGGATGTTAGGAAGGACATCTTCACAGAAAAAAGTGATTGGCATTGGAATGGGCTGCCCAGGGAGGTGCTGGAGTCACCATCCCTGGAGATGTTTAAAAGGAGACAGGATGAGGCCATGGTTTAGTTAAATAGAAGGTGTTGGGTGATAAGTTGGACTCAGTGATCTTGAAGGTCTTTTCCAACCTGGTTAATTCTGTGATTCTGTGATAAAGAAAAAGGATATTAAAACTCACAGTGTTATGTACTTTTAAATGTAGGTTTCCAGTTTTTATTTGCAATTAATGCATGAGCTTCAGGAGTGTATTCTGATACATGTATCTCCTTTTTGAAGGGTAAAGTCAACCAAGAAAAGCAATCCCTCCAAAGTGAGTCACTCCAGAGAGAAATTAAGCAATTTATCTCCAAAACTGTTCTAAGTGTTGAAAAATGTGTTAATAAAAAAAAAAAAAAAACCCACACAAAATTTTTGTTTTCTTCTGGAAAGCCTTACAAATACTTGCTGACCCACACAGTAAGTAATTGAGTGGGGTATTATGATTTACTGTCTTTTGCTGTTGTTCCAGAGATATCTAAAATGTATTTATCATAGTGATGTGGTGGTAACTCAATAACCAGAGTTATTAAGTAGGTATTCTTTATTATGGCACTGGAGAGGGTGGGAGATCTATCCACTTAACACTCCATAGTAGGGTTTAGAATTAGCAAGATTATATGTATTACATTCCCCAGAAAAGGTGGGATCATGCAAAGGATTTTCCAGAAGTATTTATATAGTTCCCACCCCGACAGCATATGCTATGTTTGGTGAGGTGGTGCTCTTCAGATGTATTATCTGGGAGTCTCTTTGATGAAGGCTTGAGGTCTTTCTCACGTTGAACTTTCAACCTCTTGCGAATTCTGTGCTTTGAGTGGTCAGGACCAGGGACCAATTCTCATAATTTCCAGGCAGGTTGCAACCTCCTTTATCTTCAAAGACATTATTTTCCTGTCTTCGGGGTTGCCCTGTTCTATGGTTTGATTCCCTTGTTAACTGCCCCCTCTGCAAGCGTACTTATCTCTGAAACAGAGCTTAGGACTTAAGGAGACCCACTATACACCTATTGAGAGAATTATGGAATGCACTGGGTCAGAAGGCAGCCTTGAAGGCACAACCCCACTGCAGGGGACATCTTGAACTAGATCAGTCTTTTCAGAGGCCCATCGAGTTTGACTTGGAATGTCTTCAGGGATGGGGCCTTTACCTGGGCAACTGTGCTGGTTTGAGGCTAACTGGACGATATTGATGGGAAATTAGATTTTAGGCTGAGAAAGGAAAACAAAATTATGTCTACTCCACTTACAGGTTTGCTGAGACATGCAAAAGTAAGAACTCACTCTCCCTGCCTCCTAGCTGCATCTGTGTAGCTCAACTAACCCATTTTCTGCTTTTAGTCCCTCTGGCCAATCCTCCCTTGTTATCTGACGCGTAAGACAGATACTGGGATAAGATTCGGTGGTAGTGGGATGGTGGTAGGGTGGTTGGGAACCCTTCTTGGGGATTCTGATCTCTGGGAGGGGTGCAGTGTTTCTGTATTACCTTTTTACTCCATGTAGCTGTGCATATCTGTAATATATTGTAAACATCTGCTTGTATATTGCGCAAAGCTATAAATATCAAGCTTCACTGATTAACTTCCAGTTGGCTGAGCCTAGTCTGGGTTATTTCAAACTTGGGAGAAGGGCAGGGAACTTCTCAAACTACCACAGCAACCTGCTCCAGTATTTCATTACCCTCATTGCGAAGAACTGACTCCCAATGTCCACACTAAATACACTCTTATCTAGAAAGACTAAGAAAGCACAGAAAATAAATCACGATGGGCTAGCTGAAAAACAAATAAACAAAAAACACCAAATAACAAAAACCTAACCCCCCCCCC
>VWZI01018962.1:377960-408203 GCA_013396835.1 Psilopogon haemacephalus | reverse complement strand
CAAAAAAAAAAACCAAACTAAAAAACCCAATAAAACACCCAATCCGAAAAACAAACAAAACCCCCCAAAACCCCAAAACCAAACAAACCCAAAAATGAAACCACAAAACCCGAAAGTTAAAAGAATGGAACTGTTAAAAGTGTTCTTTAATCCACTCACAAAATGTTACACTGAGACGTTTCTCCGGTTTCTATCAAAAGGACCTACGAAAAATCTACTCTACGAAAACGAGCAGCTTCCCGCTCGTTCCTAACTGAAGGCTTGAAGCCTTGGGGTCACTCTGTGGGGGGACACGCAGGGCCCCTGTGCTGCTTCTCCCGGTTCGCTTTCGGGAAGCGACTGCTCGCTCGCTGGCCCGGACCGGCGCTGCCATCAGGTGGCCGCTGCCGGTACCGCTCCCAGCCAGCGCTGGGCTTCCCGCCCTGCTGCTCCTGTCGCAAGTTTGGAGGACACCGTCCAGCTCTAGGAGGGCATCTGCCTAATGAACCACGTACTGAGTTTACACGTCAGCACAAGGAAGCGCGGAAGCTTCCTCCCTTCAGATCAGGACTTAAGGGGAGCTGATGCTGCGTTTGTCCCTCAGCTTTCCCTAAGGACAAAAAAAATTAAAAAGGATAAGCAGACACAGTCATGGAATCAGAAAACGGCGTGGGTTGGAAAGGACCTTTAAAGGTCATCTCCTGCAGGGAGCAAGGGGCTTTTTAACTAGATCAGGTTGCTCTGAGTGCTGTTCAAGCTGGCCTTGAATGTTTCCAGGTATGGGCCATTCACCACCTTCCTGGGCAACCTGTTTTTATCATAGAATCAGTCAGGGTTGGAAGAGACCACAAGGATCATCTAGTTCCAATCTCCCTGCCATGGGCAGGGACACCCTACCCTAGATTAGGCTGGACAGAGCCTCATCCAGCCTGGCCTTAAACACCTCCAGGGATGTGGCCCAAATCATGCCCCTGGGCAACCCGTTCCAGGGTCTCACCACTCTCATGGTGAAGAACTTCCTCCTCACATCCAATCTAAATCTCCCTACCTCCAGCTTTGCTCCATTGCCCCTAGTCCTGTCACTACCTGATAGCCTAAAAAGTTCCTCCACAGCTTTGTTGTAGGCCCCTTCAGTGGGCAACAATAAGGTCACCTCGGAGCCTCATCTTCTCCAAACTGAACAGCCCCAACTCCTTCTGTCTGTCCTCATAGGAGAGGTGATCCAGCCCTCTGATCATCCTTGTGGCCCTGATGTTTCACCACACATCAGGAAAAAAAAAAAAAAGAGAGTTCCTTATATCTAGCTTAAATCTACCTTCTTTTAGTTTCAAGCCATTAGCCCTTGTCCTGTTGCAACAGGCTCTACTAAAATGACTGTTCCCATCCTTCTTACAGGCCTCCTTTAGGTACTGGAAGGGTCTCCCTGGAACCTTCTCTTCGAGGCTAACTTCCAGCTCTCTCAGCCTTTCATTATGAGGCAAATGTTATAGCCCTTGAAGGACCTACATACCTGTTCTTATCTTCAAACATTTTTGTGTGCCTGTAATGGAAAAGTCTGATGACTACACATCAGTGCTTTTCATCAGTGATCTGAGTGCCACAGAATTCTGCAAAGATGGGCATTGTATCTAGTTTGCTCCTTCATGATGACTGGACCCTACAAATACTACACACCTGTGTGACAGGCATGGATCCTGTGACAATAGTCCGTGAGTGGTCCAAGCTCTTATTCACACAGATCAAGGACCTCATGCTTTTTTCTGGAGAATAACTAATGTATTCATTTTTTATCTGACAGCATGGCAGGGATAGATAGGATAAAACAAGGCAGCATTATATAGTTAAGTCTGTGTACATTGTGTGTTCACCTGCATATTCTGTGAAACTGAAAAGTTCTGCAGTTTTTGTTCTTGAGAATCCTAGATGATGCATTCTGCTGTAAACGCATTTCTGAGTCCTCAGGGTAAGCAACATAGTTGGAAAATTCTCACTAAACACAACTGTGCAGTTTACAGCTTTACTCTGGCCTTGGCAGAATGTTCCCTGAGCTTACCATCTGGATTGTGAATGTTTTATCTAAATTTTCTTCTGCCTCTCTAGTGTCTTGAAACTATGAGAAGTTTTCTTAATTCCTTCTTATAACTTCCCCCAACTACCCTGTGTAACTTTTCTGGTAACCATATTTGATGTTTCATCTTCTTGATGATTTAATTAATGACCAACATTAATGACCAACATTCAGTTAATGACCAGAATTCAGAAAATTGATCCTAGTTTCTCCAAACATTCAGTCTCAGATTCTAAAAAAAAAAACATTTCTGTTGTTTGCAGTGAGATTAAGGTAATATACTCTTTTGTTTTTCTTTTTTGGATGACATCTTCAGTATTTGTCTTCATGTATAGATGAAGAAATAATTTCTCCAACACTTATTAAACAGCTCACTATTTTTTTCCTTCAATTTTGCAACCTTCATCACAATATTGTGTCTTGATGTTTTCGTCCAACCTGATGAAGCATCATTTGCTGTCTTGTTATTGATTTACCATACTGTGTTACAGTGACATACAGTGACATAAATTTTCACAGTGACATAAATTACCACCGAATCATTCAATAATTCTACATTATCAGTTGAAAACATTGAACTGAGTCTAACAAAGATGTTTTAGAGCTCTGAAGTCGCTTTTTTGCCACTGCTTCTGTCAAAACAAAACAAACAAACAAAAAACCAAACCAAACCAAAACAAAAAGCAGGCAAACCCCAAAACCCAAAGAGCTCAGTCTTCCTACAGGGTGTTGTGGTTAGTGACATGACTCAAAAATATGAGTGAAGTTGTAAGGTGAGAAAGGAGCCTATCAAGAAAGCATGACTTTCAAAAACTGTTCTGGAGCAAGTGGGTGGTTGGAAACAAAAGAATTAAAAATAAAAGAAGGCCCAGAAACTTTTAGGTATACATGTTTCTTGAAGGTAGACTACTGAAAACTCTGCATGATGCTTCAGCAAACTACCATAAAGTCTTCTTCTTCTAGAAAGTGTCATGAGTACCCTTTTCCTTTCCAAGGAAGATGCATGTACCCATAAACAGAAAATAACTTCTAAAAGTCAGCACTACAGGAAAAGGTAATTGTATAAAGGCAAGTGTTTTGGGTTTGTTTTTTTTTTTCTATAGGGAAAAAGAGAAAATGAAAAGAAAAAAAAGAAATCCAAATACAGAAAAGATAAGAACAGGGACCATGAATCATTTAGCAAAACTGTCATACCATCTATCACCTAGAATGATTTGTTTTGCAACAACATTTGTTCCACTTACATGTAGGTTTCTCTGGTAAAATGAAAAAAAGCATCAACTGCTAAACTTACTGTCCTTACTAAACCAAAAGCCAACCAACTAAACAACCCCATCCCAAATCAGCAACAAACAAATATAAATTACATAGATTAATAGATAAACCAAGGTAAAAGTTTCCATCAAGCATTTTCAATTTATAAGTTATCTTTTAGGATACAAAGGATGTATAAGTAGAGATGGGGATTACTTCAGAGGAAGGTTATTCCTTACCCGACTTGTTCTTGCATTCAATATCGTAGCCAGTGATTAGGCTGTTTCCATCAAATCCCATGGTCCATCTGAGGGCAATACTGCGTGCTCTCACCTCTCTGATTTCTATTTCAGGAGGGTCGGGGGGCTCTGAGCAAACACACACACACAGAGCATCAGAAGAAAGCCTGCACACTTAACAAGATAACATTAAGGAGCATGGCGCTGGCATAGCTTACTGGTGGTAAGCTCTTGTGGCATTCTCTTTGGTCATTCACTAGTACCCTGAGTCAGTAATCACCTGCTGAAGAATATTCAACAGAGGAGGAAAAGTCACTTTTCAACTAGGAGTCATTGATGTAATCTTGATACTGACTGTTTAATCTCCTTATATGCAACATAGAGCTGCTTTTCCTTGAAAGCACTCTAGATTGGACTGTTGGTGCTAGAAAAGGTTTTTGCCTTGAATGCCACATTTTGCTGATACTTCTATCATTTTTTACACAGAAGGCAGTAGTAGAAATATGAACACTAAACATAGAAATGCTAAATTTGGTAGAGGGCATAAGTAATATGCCCAGCTCTTTTAGTAGGTTTTAAAGTCTTAATTTAATAACATGGCCATTTGAAAACACTACCAAATTACACTAAAGTCTCTTTCTGCCTCGTACTTAAGAATGTGAATAAATAGCATTTATGCCCCATTACACTGTCATAGCCATTTAAATGAGCAGTGGTGTAAGTGAGAACCTGTCCTCAGACTCCACCTGAATTTTTCTAAAGGGCTGCTTTAGGCATTCACTGAAATCTTCTGTTGCTTTAAGTCAGGCGTAGGGAGAAAGAAATTTGCAAGTCCTAGAAATTTGTTGTGTGCATGCTTAAAGGCATACAAGCACGGGAACAAGCATCACACAGAAAAAAGGCAGTGGCCAGTGGCCAAGTCCTGCCCATGCTCTGCATCTCAAATACTGTCACTTCAAACACTGTAGGACTTGCTGCTGTCTGCCTGAGTGAAACCCTTCAGGAGGAGAACCCCAGCCCCAGGCATCATAGGTTCCTTGAGTTTGCATTTTTCAAACTGATTACAATTTATTTTGACTGATTAAACTTGAAATATTTTGTTTAAAGATCCACAGTAGTTTTAACATTTCTATAGAGACAGAAGTCAGATCACTTAATTTCAGACTCAGGTTTTAAGCACATTTGTTCTTTAAAAACAAATGCAACTCCTCCTCCCAAAAAGTAACCCCCCCATATCCACTGTCCATGGTGAAGGTGATAGTTTTAAATATCTTTAGTAGATGATCAGCTAGTGTATTTATGAAAAAAACCAAAACAACTCTTTATGAATTTGTACACATCTGGAAAGACTTGAACTTATCCTTTGTTTTGATTTAATTTGTAATTCTGGAGGTGAAAGACTGAGCATTTTAATGCAGCTCCTCATTTCTTTGACAATGAGGAATATATTTGATTAGGAATCAGAGCTTCCCTCCCCCAACAGATTTCTGAGGACGGCATACACTTACTGTACTACAATAGCTGTGTTTTTTTCCTTATGTTGTCCTCTTCCTACCTTGCACAGTGAGCTGAATTATTCCACGATCCTCCCCATAAGAATTGATGGCATGGCAGGAGAAGAAGCCAGAATCTTCACGCACAGTTGGCAAAATCTATAGGTGGTTTGAAAAGAAGTGTTTGATTTAACAGCACACAGAGAAAGTAAACCAACAGCTTTTCTGTGTGGTGCAAGAAAAGAATGTACAAATGTTTTACTTGACAGCAATAAAGAGATATTTCATGTTATACACATGCATACACACACATATGCATAGAGAAGCATCCAAGATATTGAGACAAGCAACACCTGGGCTGAGAAAGCAGGCTATCAGCTCTACATATGTAGTCATGAGTTGGAGCACCACCTATTCCTATAGCTTCCCCTTAGGAGCCTTGTTTCCAGTTGCTCATAAGTTTGCCAAGTATTTAACAGCTGGCTGAAATTTTCTGTACAAAACGATGCCTCCTGCTGCCTCCAAATTTTCCCAGTTATTTCTGAAAATAACTCAAGTGGCTGAAGTCTGTGTGGAGGAAATACAGGTTTAAACACTGGTGGAGAACCTTGCAGTATTCACTATAGTGCCTCATAATAATATTTTCGGTGGTCTTTCTCTTCAATTGTTATTTAATAACATATAAAGTTAGACATAATGATCATCATAATTTTTTTTTCTACAGGACCACTGCTTCATTCAACACACAACAGGGAAAGGATTTTTTTTTTTAAACCAGATATTCTAAGTAACATTTTTTTCCCTCACTGTTCAGTGTGTTGCTCCACACTTTATTTACTGCACACAATTCAAACTGTCCTGAAGATAGACTTAATCATATTCTCATAGCTTTTTCTATGGTGTTCACCTATGCAATAACTATGTCAGAAACAGGAGTGAATTTATTTTAATAAAGCTTGATATCATGAAGAGTATTAGCACCTTTTTTTGTGAGGAATTAAGGAATAAGACATCTGATAACATTTGTGAGTGCTTGACAAGTTGCTACATATGAGCTAAGCCATGATGACTCCACATTCTAGTTATTCCTCAGCAAAGCCAAGATATTATGAGCACGACTCTCATTCCGCGTTTAAGATAAATGGATTAATTTCCCAAACACTACAAAGATACTGGAGAGTTATCATCTGAGATGTGGTAACTTGTCAAACTGTGTTAAGTTGCACATGTGGCTGAGCTTTAAGATAGGAAAACAAAATTTTTCAGAGCCCAATTTGATACACCTAGGGCCTTTGTTTTCCCACTCAGAGTCCTTAGCAATAAATAGCATTTCATGTGTTCATAACAGCTTCCACTGAGTTAAGCTGCAGCTATGAGAGCTTAGTACTTCTGCAAATCAGACCCCAAGGGCTCAAGGCAAGTACCTAGAAAACAAAGAACACACAATTATTGGCCACCTGTGACAAGTTTGGTTTCAATGATCAGCCTTGCATTACACAGTGTCTTTCATTACTCAGCCCTGATTCAATGCTAGAGAAAATCCAAGCCATGCCTGACTGAGGCAGGGGTCCTGCAGAAAAAAATAAAAGCTGAGTATACAACTGAATATAACATCATCATGCACACCTACAAAAGCACTAAGTTAAAAGCTTCAGAGACAGCATTAATCCTGACATTTTCTATTTAGGGGCACTTTATTTCTCAGAAGACAGGCTTTCTATGTAACATACGTATGGATGTGGGCTGCTAGTACCATACACAAGTGCTTCAGAAGAGAATTCTCCAAGCAGGCCTGCAGCCTTCCAAAAAGAAATATTGTGGTGCATCCAATCATTATCTTATTCAAGTCAATGAGACGAGTGACAGGAGAGAAGTCTAGGGGTCTATCCTACAATTAAATATTATTTGAGACACAAATACACTAATATGAACAAAGTCACACATAGAACTTGTTATTCGTCATAGAAATCAATGACAAGCCTCCCTAATAGAGACAGAAACCAGATTTGTAGTGGATATCATCCAACACAATTTTTTGGACAGTAAAGAAAGCAATATACCTTAAGTTTTATAGCAGAATACAGAAAATCACCTAGAGAATTATTTCCTTGAGTCTGGTAACAACGACTTTAAGAATGTGATTGAGAAAAAGGAAAATCAAGACTGAAAATCTTTATGAGGTGTTAGGGGTTTTTTTTGGTGGTTGTTGGTTTGATTTTTTAAAAAATTATTTTATATTTAAAAAATCTAGTGGAATAGACTAATAGCTTGCTCATTTTAAATTTGAATGGAAAAATCTGTTCTGGTACATTGAGGGCAACAACATAGCCCCACCAATTATAGGTGACACGCAAATAGACAGAGTTTCCTTGGGGAAACTTGAATCTGCAAAGTGCCTGAGGGATTACATGTGCCTCTCATGTAATCCCTCAGTCTAACCCAGGTGAGCCATTTAGGAGTTAATGGACCTCTTCATATTGATCTGTAAGGTAAATCCAGATGCACAGCTTCACACCAGCAATCTCTTGTCACAGAAGCTGAAGTGAAAATGCAGACTCTGACCATTTGGTAGGTTGCTTGGTAACTTCTACTGTACACAGTAGATACATAGGTAGATACATCTACTGACAGCAGTAGATGTATCTACCTATGCCTTTTCCTTCCATCTCACTGATGACTAATGACTAATTTGACTTTGTAAAAGGGTCTTTCAAGCCCCACAAAGTGAAAGGGAGGGAGATAAAGTTCTTTAAAAAGGACCAGTATTGAGAACACTTCTCTTTAACATCTTTATTGATGACCTTGAGGAAGACAGAATGCGGCATCAGTAAAGTTGAAGATGACACCAAGTTAGGTGGCAGTGCTGATATTCATGAGGGTAGGGAGGCTCTACAGAGGGACTTGGGTAGGTTGAATTGATGGGCCAACATTAACAGTATGAGCTTCGACAAGACCAAACACCAGGTCCTGCACTTCGGTCACAACAAGCCCGAGCAGTGCTACAGGCTTGGGAAAATGTGGCTGGAAAGCTGCCTGGCAGAAAGGGATCTGGGGGTTGTAATTGACAAGCAGCTGAATATGAGCAAGCAGTTAGCGCAGGTGGCAAAGAAAGCCAATGGCATCCTGGCTTGTGTTAGAAATGCTGTGCCCAGAAGGAGCAGGGATGGGATTGCCCCCTTGTACCCTGCTCCACTGAGGACATATCTCAAGTATTGTGTTCAGTTTTGGGCACCTCAATAGAAGAGAGATGTGGAAATGCTGGAGTGACTGCAGAGAAGGACAATGAAGCTGGTGAAGGGCCTGGAGAATAAATCTTATGAGGAGTGACTGAAGCAGCTATGGCTGTTTAGTTTGAAAAAGAAAAGGCTGAGGGGAGACCTCATTGCTATCCACAGCTACCTGAAAGGACATTGTGGAGAGGTTGGTGCTGGTCTCTTCTCATAGCTAAATAGTGATAGAACAGAAGTGAACGGCCTCAAGCTGCGACTGGGTAGGTTTAGACTGGACATTAGGAAAAAAAATTTCACAGCAAGAGTGGTCAGGCATTGGAATGAGCTGCCCAGGGAGGAGGTTGAATCACCAACCCTGGATGTGTTTAAAAGTGGATGTGGTGCTTGGAGATATGGTGTAGGGGTGAACCTTGTAAAGTAGGGATATCAGTTGGACTTGGTGACCCCGAGGGTCTTTTCCAACCTCCTATTTCTGCGATTCTGTGAAAAATGAAAAAAAGCAGTGTTTTTATCTCAAAATGGCTTAACGGTTTTGGTGAAGGTAAGCCTGAAATGCACTGGAGCAGTCATACACTCATTCAGCACTTAGCAACAGTATACTCAAAAGTGACCTGTGTCACCTGAGGAAGGGCAGGCTAAGGCATTAGCCACATTTTCCTGAGACAGACAGGACAATAGGGCTGCAGGCCAGACTCCCTCTCTTGTTATTTGTGGTACATGGGAAGATGAAGACTGATATTTCTAGGGGTGGAATGCAAAGGTTTCCTGTACCTTCTTTTGCTGTCAGGTCTCCAGACCTGTGCCATGGGTGGAGCAAGTGGTGAGGCTCTGAACTTGTAAGGCAGAGGTAGATGTGCATCTCTACCAAACCCAAAGCAAACAACTCTCCCTGACATGTAGATGAGTTGGGGGTCACTTTGTTTCCTTACCTGCAGAGTAGAGATTACTTCATCTCCAACTTCCTTGGTGGAAACAAGATAACGGGACATTTCAGGGTTAATGATTCTGTCTTCTTTTTCCCAGCGGACTATGATGGGTTTCTCTCCATGCGCTGTGCAGCTCATTTCCTTCTTCTGACCTTGCGTTGCCAAGGTGGTGTTTGGATAGGAAGTTATCATAGCTGGAACTGAAAACAGACAAAACAAAACAAAACAAAAAAGTCATTCTTTAGGGAGCTCTCTAATTTGATGATACAGCACTGTCCTTTCAGTCTGGGTCTTGTTCAGCTTGTTGGTATATGACCAGATAGCCAAAACTGTAAGAAATTATTTCACTTTTATTCCTGTGTAAAAGAATTTTCTCAGGATTGAAGATGATCCTCAAAGGGAACATAGCATAGAGGAGCTGAGTCTAGACAGTGGGGCTGTAGGAACAAGATGTGAATTCAGAGGAAGCTTGGCTCTGCTTGTTCTACTGCTCACAAGGCAACTTGTAATTTAAATATTCACAGTTCAGAAAAATACTGTAAGTAGTAAGCATTCGGATAAAGACCCAATACAGAACTGATAAAAACCTCAGATTCTTTCTGATGAATTAATATTTTATGTGCTGTTCACTATTCTGTGTGTCAGTAATGACCTACCAAAATGAGGGCTAAGTTAATCCAGCAGCTGTACAAAACTAAAAGAAAGGGTCTGCACCAAAGAGCTTACAGTCTGTGTATGTGCTGAGTGCAGTGTTAAACTGTACTGAACCAGAAGTATAATCAAAATGACAATGAATCAAGCTAGTTTTGTACTTTTATTGTATTCAGAAGGCATTTGCAGAACAGTTGGGCCCTAATTGTCAACTTCATTAATAATTCATGACTTCAAAACATCTTCATGTTGAAAAAATTACTCACTTGCTAGCAAGAATAGAATCAAACTGCAAGTAGTTTCACATTTTGTATTAAAAAAATCCTGGAGGTAGGAAGAAAAGTACTTCTCAGAGTGTTGTTATTGCAAATTTTTAAAATACGACATTTTCTTGCAACACGGTGGTCTCTTTGGTGACCTCAGTGGCCTCCCATATGGTCTGTCCATCCAGGAATAGCATCTGGACATTTGTGAGTAGGAAGAAACAAAGCCCATGAGCCTCTTCTTGAATTCTGACCTTCTTCCCGCTTGGAAGAAGCTGGAAAACCCTGGACACCACACAGAATTCTTCTCTTTTGAATGAATCTGTCCAAACCTGTCAAAGCATATGATGTGGCAGTAAGAAGTCCCTTTTCTATGCTCTTGTACTCAGGGCTACCTCCTGCAATAGCCCTGCTCTACTATTTTTCATGCATGAGCACTTGCTTCTTCTTATGAGAACCTGTTATTCCATCTGGATTTCTCTGAGTCTCTATTTTAAGAAGATGACACTGTTTTGAAGCCTTCCCAGTCTTTTCTCCTGCATAGGTCGCTACCAAACAGAAAAAAAAAAAATCCTTATTTAAATGAATTATTATAATTGCTATTCTGAAATATTAATGCTTAGTGGCATGACCTTTTCACTTGCCAGAGCTGTTGATGCTTGGGTATGACAATATGTCAGGATGTAGCCCTTTCCGTTCAAAGGCTTCCTGAACTAAAACAAACTGATTTGAAAATTAACAGGTCTTTGGAGCTGTGGGTTATTATATGAATGGGACCTAATTACAGCAAGAATTCTTAGAAAAGTCTTGTGTGAGATATGAGTCTTTTTTAGGCACTACATTACTGATGAACTATGTCTTGTTTAACTATTTGGATATTAGGTACCAATTAACTTTGTCAAAGAGGAGCATTCAAAGAAAAGAAATTATGAATAATCAGAAGAGAAAAATAGGACAAGTCTGATTCTATCTTTCAGAGAAAGAAAATTGTGTCTGTTTTATCTGGCACCTGTCCACATATTAATGTGTTACTTTCAGGAGTCACTTTTTGTGGCCACCTTCTTCGTGCTTCCAAACACAGAAGCTAATGTGCTAGGGTTATGCAGCTGCATATGTGCACTTGAACCTGTGTGTGCTCATCTGCAATGCTTGAAACAGACTAATCTATCCTTTTATGCATTTTGTTCATTACTAAGGGACCAAATTCAAAGAAGTGGCAGGCTATTAAGGAGTTCGTGTTAATGTCATTAGCTCATGCCATCACCTTTCTTCCTTCTATAATCTCCCATACCTCTCACTTGACCCTTTCTTCTTCACTCACTACAACTCTCAACATCATTCTCTTTTCCCCTTCATGTGACATGCTCCAGACTCTATCTCTCTTTCTACTAATCCTGCTGCAACATCCTTAGGGTCTCACTTATTCCCCCACCGCTGCAGCAATGTTTTCCTTCTTCAACCTCTTTTTCCATCTGTAATTACATCATGCCAACCTCCAAAGTCACTTTTTTTTTTTTTTTTTTTGTTACAGTCTTCCTTCTCATCATTATCTTCTACTTTGAATTTCTCTGCTGATGAAGAGAGGATGTTCATAGCCCACCCAAGAGCTAAGGGTTGCTGTGTGGCTTCCCACAAGATACCTCTGCTCCTAGGATGCCCGTAACCCCAGGAGGGCCACAAATGCTCAGTATTCAGGGCATGTGAAGCTTTTACAAGCATGTCTATCCTCCTCCTGCTTCAAAGGTAGGAACATAGTCTTCAGCCACAGAAGACAGGGCATCTGGATTTGAATTTCAATCCCACAGATCTCAAGAAGCGTGCCTCAAGAGGCTTTGTTCCTTACTCACTTTCAGGTGTCCAAAATGGTTGTCTACCAAGAGTTCCCTGATGGGTGACAGTGGAAAACCAAACACTTGACTACCTTGCTTGCTTTTTAAAAAACAAAGGCTGGCTCAAGAAGCTTAGGGGTTTTTTTTTTCCAACAAAATTTCTTAATAAGAGCAGCATAAAAAACATGTGAAGAAAGATGACTTTATTCTTCAGATACAGCTTTATCCTTGCTTATCCTTCCCTTCCTCTCACATAATCTTCCACACAGATTCCTTATTGCCATAGCAATGCCTCACAGCTAAACATTTTCCCTTCCTCCAAAGCTGATTTTTTACTCTTCAAATTTTTATCTCAAATGATCCTAAACCATAAGCTCTTCCTTTTATCTTCCTCTGTGTCAAGAGATTTCTGGTAACAAAGCCACAGTCCCAAGGATATTTTAGGCAATGTATATCTTCATCCTCCAATTATCTCTAATCAAATTACTGATGCAAATAACTGAGCTAAATATGTTAGCTCTTTACTGACAAAATAATCTAGAAAACTGTAAATAAGCAAACTAAACTCTCAGGATGTCTTAAAAAGATGTGAAGGCATTTACAAATACATCAAGATGACTCAGTGCCATATTAAATGTGTGTATCCTTTGTATCTCTTAATATATGTATTAGTAACATATACATATAATTATATTTATTTATATAGGAGAATTTTTGAAGGGAAGGGCAAGCTGCTGTGAATATTCAAGAGATGCATAACACCATGTTCCAAGATTTTTGAGTTTTCTAAACTAGTCCAATTCTCTCTCCTCTGAGGTTCTCTACCAGTTTCTATGGAGCATGCTACATGGTGCTGGACATTGTTCAGAGGATCACAGGGTGTCAGAGGTTGGAAGGGATCCAAAGAGGTCATTGAGTCCAACCCACCTGCCAGAACAGTACTATGCAATCTAGCTCAGATCACAGAGGAATGCATCCAGACAGGCCTTGAAAGTCTCCAGAGGAGACTCCACAAGCCCATGAGTAGCCTGTTCCAGTGCTCTGTGACCCTTACAGTAAAGAAGTTCCCTCTTTTGTTGAGCTGGAGCCTCCTGTGCTGCCACTTACACCCATTGCTCTTTGTCCAGGGATCAAGTGATAAGAGCCTGTCTCCCCTACCCCTGACCCCCAGCCCTCAGATATTTATAAACATTTATTAAGTCCCCTTCTCAAGACTAAAAAGCCCCAAGTCTCTCAGCCTCTCCCCATAAGGCAGTGCTCCAGTCCCCTAATCATCCTTGTAGCCCTCCACTGGATGCTCTTCAGTGGATCCCTGGCCCTCTTCAACTGGGGATCCCAAAACTGAATGCAGTATTCAAGATGGGGTCTCACCAGGGCAGAGCAGAGGGGAAGAAGGACCTCCCTTGATCTGCTGGATACACTCTTCTTAATATACCCCAGGATCCGACTGGCCTTCTTGTCCACCAGGACTCCCAGGTCCCTCTCCACAGGGCTGCTCTCCAGGAGATCACCTCCCAACCTGTAGTGGTGCAGTTTATTATTTCTCCCCAGGTGCAGGACTCTGCATTTTTCTTCACTAAGCCTCATTTGGTTCCTCTGTGCCCAGCTCTCCAGTCAGTCCAGGTCTTGCTGGATGGCTGCACAGCCTTCAGCTGTATCAGCCAAGCCTCCCAGTCTGGTGTCATCAGCAAACTTCCTGAGCAGACTGTCGCTCTACTGGTCAAAACTGGTCAACATTTGACAAAATTATAGAATTGCCTATATTTACCTATCTACCTATATACATATATCTACGTGCAATATCTCTATCTGTCCTCTGTATGTATATAGATTATGGTGCTTTCCATTTTAGAGATACACACACTGCTGCCAGCAGCATTAATCTAGGAGACTTCTCTGAAGTTAGCCTTCCATTTGAAGAGCTGATGTTTTATCCCTTTTCCCAGGAAAATGAATCAATTTCCAGGAAAACAATTAATTGTTTTTCTCTTTCTTCATGAGAGCTCAGTAAAGAGCAATCTCATTGCTTTATAGTATTGAGAACTTCTTTGCTAAGAATCAAAGTGTAAAAGGGTTAGGGCATAGGTCGGACTCAATGATCCTGGAGTTTTTTTTCCAAGCTGCTTAAATCTGTGATCCAGTAGTCAAGATTACTATTAAGAATCATGGAACTGGCTCAGACAAAAGACATACCTTTTGCCTCATTCTTGAAAACTGAAACTGAACCTTCCCTGAGATTCAGTAAAAATCACATAATCTGACTTTCTTTGCTATGCTACTTCTGAGTGTTCCATTGGGAACTGAATGTAAATGAAAATTGAAACATTTAATTACCTTAACAAAGACCAGGTTTTTTATCCAGCATAAGAAGGCTACAGCAAGTTAGGGAGAAGCCTGAGCAAAGTAACAGGATCTTTTGAATTCTAACCTTCAAGAACTACTAGAAAATCAAAATTCACATTAATTTTTTAAAATTATGTAGAGAGGGTGTGTGTAGAATAACTATTTTTTCCCTCTCTTTTAGCTCATAGATAGAAATAGCCACATGGGAAGCAAGCAAATTAAAAGGCTACTTATCTTTTCATTTGTAATTAAACACTAAGTATGTAGCACCCATAAATTATTCTAAGACTGACTGAAGTTCTCAATATGGTTAAGAACTATCACTATCTGTAGTCTCCAAATGGTATTTTTCTAGCAACAAGGCTGTGGTCAGAACAGAGGAATACAACACAGCCAATACCATGATTGATGGGAAGATGCCATGTAACACTGTACAAAGTGTTTTGAATTGCATTGAAAATTAAATTGCTGATCATAGCCAAACAACAATGCAGACTCAAGATGCTCTTGAGGAAAAGGATGAAAAAGATGCAGCAGATAAAGAAATCTAATGATGTAATGATCTGGAGATAGCCAGACATTTGAATGCGTGTTATATAACAGACATGTCCTGGACTCTGTCACTTATGTGACTTCTGGCATATCAACATCTTGTCGTGTATTTGCTTCTCTTGGTCTGAAGGTCTCTGCCTTGGCAGAGCATCCTTCTCTATAGCTTGGCTCCTTCAGAGGAGCATGACAAAACTGACCAGTTTTGGGAAACACCTGTCACCATAGGGGGATTCAGCTTGCAAACATCTGTGCTGAGCTACACATTGTAGACTTTCTCAGCGGAAAGGAAGATACTTATAGATTGCTGTTGGTGTAACCAGATAAACTGTGCCTTCAAAAGTCTTTTCTTTGCATTGATCATTCAGGAACCCTCAATGCCTTGCCCTTCTGCAGAGATGCACACACTAGTGCTGTAAGTGAGAGAAGATGAATGTCATCTCTTTGCTTTTTTAAATAAACTTTCCAAATTAGAGCACTGTGACCTTTTGATGCAGCTTAAACAACCTTGGGTTAAAATAACATCATGAATGAGCATATGAGTTGTGATGACAGAAAACTGCATTCAAATTGAAATTAATTAATATTAAAAAAAAATAAAATTAAAATTTAACATTTAAGTGAAATTCCTGGTCAGCCATAGTGAGAATCCTTTTCTGTTCATGAAAAATGAGATTCTTTTATACTTCAAATGTAAATACCTTCTTCCTCAATCTACTGTTTAATCAGGCAATGAAAGCCCATATTACTTGCATTTATGGAAGACTAGATCTCACTCTATAATTAACTGATATTTATTTGTTAACTTACTTTCAAAGGTAACACACTTCCAGAAGCCAGTTAATGAGTTGCCAAAATTCTTCTATTAATTTCATTTTTCCCTTTTAGATAAGTGACATTTTTGCTTACTTGAGTAGCATTGCTTCAGAATTCAGTGCACTGAGTCAGAGAATTTTAAATAAAGGGGACTACTCAAATACCAAATTTAAGCACACAGTTCTTTGGTAAAACTGTGACTTCTCCAGCAGTTGAAATGAATACAATTAGTCCTCATCCTTAAGAGATGTCAAATAGAAAACAAACTACATGTCTCAAGGAGTGAAAAAAAATCACAGAATCACAGAATTAACCAGGTTGGAAAAGACCTTTGAGATTATTGGGTCCAACCTATAAATAAGTTAACATGAATCAAGTTATTTTCACAAAATAATATATATCTAATTAATTAATATCACTTTCTACCAGTATTCTGTAGTTTTGAAAAAATACTTCATATTTGTGATCTACTCATGCCCATCTGTTATAAGCGTCCTTAGATATGCTTTTAGGATAAATATTTGAAAAATCAACTTCAAATGTTTAAAAATTTCAGGAAAGTGAATTTTTAGTTCACTATTTCACAATATGTATTGGAATTAGTAAAGAATTTTTCATGTAAGCATTGAAGTTTTCACATGGAAGCAATGAAAAGTGTATTATTTAACCAAAGAATGAAACATTAATTTCAAATTCAAAAGAGAATTGTTTGAAATTGATTGCTGCTGAAGTTTCAGACTAGGAAAAATTACTTTGAATGTGAACCTGAGAAATTTGAGAAGTAACTTTTTTGTTAATTAATGTGACAGACTAAATCATTTACTCAGTTTTTGTTTCAAGAATCTACAGTGAATAGAAAATATGTCGACACATATATTCCTGAAAATGTTTTAAAAATAAATCCATTTACCCTCTAGCCCAGGCTTGTAGCTTTTTGTACACTTTCACTAATAACTGTTAGATGAATGGACAATAGGCAAGAACTTCATTAGCTATTCTAATAAGCAAAACTATTTTCTGACAGTCCAGTATAAAACACAGTACTATTGTGGAAAAAAAGCATAACACTGCACACAACAGAAACTGCATCTTTATGTTTCTATTTAGTGAAAAGTGATGTCCATGAGAATTATGATATATATATAATAGACAGAAATTAAACACAAACGTGACCAGTCTATGTCCCAGCTACCTATGTTTGCATTACAAATCCCATATCAAAACAAGAGACTCAGTGATATGTGAAAACTGCATTATCAGGATATTGGGACATCCACACAAGTTAATATTTGGGGGAAAGAAAAAAAAATTATAGATATATGTATATATATATATATATCTAAAGAGAAACAAATTAAACATGTGGGAATGAATAAGAATGCTGTACATCCTAAAATACAATTTCAGCTAGCTATTCCACTGATGTAAATGAAGTTACTTTGATTATAAGTATTATTCAAACATGTGTTTCCAGGCTAGAACAAGCCTTGTTTGATGCTAAGCTTTAATAAGAATGACAATGATGTCTTGAGTACTTGGCAGCTTTACCAGTGCCTGATGATCTGATTCAATATGTCAGGGTAAAGGCTGTGAACATTTAGGGTTCATATCTTATTCACTCAGAAGCAGTTTCAGGTCACGTTATAGGAAAAGAAGTTGATTTATTTTGCATGACAACTATGAATTTTAAGCAAAAGACACATTAATAAAATAAAAAAGGTCTTTTCTTTCAAATCACAAAGGCAATTATTCCCTCTTCTAGAGGTCTTTTCGTGCATTCGTTTTATGTTTGTACGGTGCAAACAGCTGTCTTCAAATGATACACAAGAGACCAGCAGCTGCTTATATTGCTCAGTCTTTCCTTAAACTTTGACATGGTTCTGAAATGAATGTGACTTTCTTTTTGCCTTGCCATACAACTTCAATTCCCATTATGTCTAACTGCACTTCCTAACAAGCGAGAGAAAGAAAATGAGAAATGATAAGCTGAAAGCTTTGTTCCCTCCAGTCAGTTATAGTAAAAGCCTGTGGAAATTCATGACAAACTATGGTACTCCACATGAAGCGCTGGAAAATGAGATTCATCAAAGCTTGGATAATTGTCAGAGCAAAAAATAAATGATCAAAGATACGTAAAAAAATTACAATGCCACGTATAGAGTTTTGATTTTTTAAGACTTAGACAAAGACTATCTTCCTTCATAAGAAATTAGCAGTCAATGTTACCATCATTATCATTGTTGAAAAGTGTGGATGTCTCAAAATTAGTATTAGAAAGATGTCTTCATTAAGCATAGATTTCTTGGGCCACTTTCTATTCCAAATCAATTATGATCTTTCATCACTCTGTATAAAAGCCAGACTGTAAAAAGCAGGAATGTTAAATAGTTTAAACCAGGAATACATAATTTTAGATAACTTCTCCAATGCTTTGATCTTAAATTGAACTCAGCCTGCCATCAAGATGGCATCAAGTTTTAATGTTCAAGGGGAGGATTGCTGCTATCACAATAGTAAAGTACAGTGCTCTAACTTTTTGTGACTTATGGAATGTAAATCAGTAAAAACTAGAGACCCTAGAATGACATAGGAGAGTAATAATTTTCTTGTAAGTTCTTAAGCTTTAAACTTTCCATTTGCACACTTCCATTAAAAATACCCAAACACTTTACAAGTTTCAACGGAATGGAAAAGGAAAAAAAAAAGAAAGAAAAAAAGAAAGAAAAAAGGCAGAAAGTCACTGGAAAACACAAGCTTTAATCAGGATATATTTTATGACCCAGCAGTTCCCATGGGCCTTTTGAATTTTGGAGGCTGTGAATTGACATGTGTAAATGTCCCTCCCAGGGGAAGGGAAGCAAGCACTAATTGAGGTATTGACGGGTTTAAATGAAGCAGAAACACACTAAGAAACTCTGACTACAACAAAAGTGAGTATTGGTTAGCAGTGCATGCTGGGACATTAATGGTTTTCATTTACTGTTCATTCATGCACATACGTATACTTTTAAGCATGATGACTTGGGTCTATAGCAGCTCGGTTCTGAGCTAAAAAGCCATAAAATGTTATCTGCTGATGTATAAGAAAGCGAGTCCAAGTAGAACTACTCTGTCTAGCCTTTCAGAGCCTAACATTCATATTTTTATATTCTACATAGATACAAATAGACCAACAGCATCTGATGCTCTGATAATAGGAACAAAACCTGGATATGTGAAAATCATCAAGATACAACTCTTGATGCAAACGTTCTCTATATGCACACATTAACACATCAATATATGTATTTTTTTATATATATATGTAAATATTCTGCAGATTAAAACTAACAGAAAGGTGTTATTGCATTATATGTATACACAAAAGCATTCACCTGTACATGAAGTTAGAATGTATTCATAGAAGAAGTTAGTGGCATGCATCTGAACCTAACTACGGATGGCTAAAAATCAGTCATCCAACCCTTCATCTAGTCCATTAAGGACTTCTGTACCAGTTCTTGGGTGGAAACAAGAACTTCCAGAGGGCCATTCATCTCACCTTAAAGATGATGAATGGCTTCTTCTTGATGATAAAAGGACCCCATTGTGAGCTGATTAGACTTTTGCAACCAACATTCATGAGTCCGGGTTGAAGTCAAGGAAATTCAGTGCTAAAGGTCTAATCTTAAAGTCTACATTCTCTTAACTAAGGAGATTTAGGATGTTAATAAATAGTACAATCTCAGGAAAGACAGAAAAGGAAATTCAACCAGGGAGAATAAGATCCTAATAAAAAAGCTCTGAAGACAATAATTTTAATGGACACCCGTCTGACTTCAGTCAAAATGCTACTTCTGCCCCCTGCCATAGGGATCATCTGGGGGTTGTTTGGAAATGGCCTGACCATCTATGGTGTGTTAGTTCTGTTGTTGCTGAAAAGCAACAAACTTGATTCCTGATCTATTCCATGTTTTTATTTTCCATTATGAGATAAACATGGTATTTCTAAACCAAAGATATCCAGGATAATACTCCTGTGAGTTACATTTACCCATAAATAAGAAACAGCTCTTACAGCAGAAAATTGCAAAGGAATATTCTCACTTACTTTGATTAAATCTAAAATTAGGACTTTTTGGTGCCTTTTACATTCATTGTTATCATGTCTTCGAAGTGCTGTGTCAAATCAAAAGGCTAGGCCTTTCTGCTGTTACACTGAACAACTAATAAAGCTTCCAGATAAAAGCAGAGGCTGAGAATTTGGCTCAGGAATCCAAATGCCTAATGACAGAGGACTTAGACCCTAATTTGAACCAAAATTTCATTTATTTTGGCTTATTCAGAATATGTGATATTCTCATCCTGCCAGAGAACAGCTGAAAAGGACTTTAAGAGCCAAATTTTGCACTATTATTCCTGACCTTACAGCATCCTGCTATATAACTGAGGTTAAGATGTGTGTGGTCTGTGTGTCTGTGCTTCTGTACTTGTATGTGCACGTATGTGTGTGTGTGTAAGAGAGGAAATACAAATAAATCTTATCCATGGAATTGAGTAACAAGAATTACTTCATTACTTAGAAAAGAAGACAAAGCAACTCTTGTTGCCTTCTTCCCTTGACCTTCAGTTGTCCTGTGAATTTCTCCTTTCAATACACTTAAAAAATGTTTCTATTTCTCTAGAGACCATTTTTACCCCTCAGCCAAGGAAAGGCATCATAAATACTAGTGTTTCAGGCAGGAGTAAATTATAGCCATCCATCTCATGAACAAAGCACATGGCACAGGGCTACAGGTCACTTTCCTCCACAGTACCTTCCCACAGCACAAATAAGTTCAAAGGATTTGTTTGTTGGTTTTTTTTTTTTTTCCTTTAAATTGTGTTTAAAAGTAACAGGAACTCCCATTCCCTCTGCCACATATAGAATGAACACCCAAAAATAGAGGTCAAAATGGGAGAGGTGATAACGTAACCACCACCAAAGAAGAAATTATTCTAAGCATAGTTTGACATACTGTACATGATGGATTTTGATTATGACAAATGAAGCAGCCAGTTACAAGGGCAATGTGAAAATACTTATCTGATGCTTTTTTAACCAGATTGTCAAATGTTTCTTTTCTATTCACATCCATGAAACACATGCTTACATACTCTACTCACACACAAAATTGCTACCTCATTTATTAAATTGTCTTCATGCAAAGAATTTGGCCTTAGGACATCTAGGAGTTATAAGTGCTGGTTTGAAGGGTTGTTTTTAATTTCTTGTGTATTTATTGCATTATAAAAGGAATAATCACTTACAGTTTCAAATAGTGTGGGTTTATACATTATATAACAACCTTATTAGGTACACAGCAAGATCTCATATTCAGATTTTATTGGCCTAGTCTTGCTCTTTCTATGATGCACTTTAGAATTTCTTATAAGTTGGTAGAAAGGTTTCAGAACAATTCCTTTTGGGGATTTTTAAATGACTTATTTCTTTTGTTAGTTAGTTTTTGTCAGAGAACATCCACTTTCTTTGACTAAAAAGTTTTTGTAGGAATATTGTTTCTTTGACAAAAGGAGTTGCTTAAAAAAAAGCTTTATTAGCTCAGCCAGAATATGAGAGAAGAGACTACAAGCACTTGAAGTAATAAGTATAATCAATGACACAACGTTGAACCTAAATACCTCAATTTCTTCCTTCGTACTTTTTGATTTGCTAGCATGACAAACATTTTACTACATGTATAAGCTTTGCTAAGATCAATGACACTATAAGGTATAATAACACAGACTAAAACTATTAGTTCATTATTACAAATTACTTCAATTAGTATTTGATTTTATTTGAAAAATAAAATGTTCCCTATAACAGACAGAGAAATACTTACCCCACTATAGTTTCTAACTTGTCTGTAAGGACATGGAGATGGAAGGATGGCCAAGGAAAGCTTTAAAATCAGTTTCTCTGCATCACACCCAACCACTATTACTTTGGGATACTCTTTCGCTTCTCATGACCACATGGAAAGAAAGGGTTTGTGGGTCCCTGGTTGTTGCACAGTGATGCCCAGTAGACTTGGTGAGTGGCTCAGGCCTGGAGATGAGTGATCAGTATTTTCAAGCGCCCAGCTGTGAAAGTAGGTCTCTTGGTAGGGCATAAAATCCTGCCACATTATTTCAAACCCCTGCTCTCCTCCTCCTGTCGCAGGTCCGAGGGTTGATGGGTGTGAGCAAAACAGTGGAGGGTTTGGCCCCAGAAAAGCCCTGAGAGCTGTTTGCTTGGCACATGACCAAGTCAGGTGTCTTGTGCTGCCCCTCAAGTGCTGGGGTGGACATCTAGGGACAGGACTTTGAATTCACTGGCCAAAACAATGGGTGTTAGTGCCTATTGACCAGTTTCACTTTCAAAATAGTGTATTTAAGGGGGTGATTTAGAGCTGTCCTCTCTTTTTCCCAGCTGCCTTCCTCTGGGACCAGAGGTCTATTCGCAGCTCTTTCCCGGTGGCCACCTGCTTGCAGTGTGTTGTGCAGCTTCCACCAGCAGCCAGCAGCAAGGCAACTCTTTCCTTATCCTCTACGGGGAAACTTTGTGTCTATTGTGTCAGTGAGTGCAGGCTAAGATCCCATAGGTTTGGTTAGAATTTTCCCTGTTAGCAGGTTCCTGTTTTCCAATTTCTGACTGTTTAAACCATTTAATTTTGTGTGTATATATAACCTTGGTGTAATTGCTTCCTGTGGACCGAACGTCCAAAGACTCTCAGGGAATTTTCCAGATTTTTAAAATATTAATAATTTTAAAATTAATATTAATAACAAAAATATTATTGGTAACTCATAACTGATTATTAATAATCAAACCAGTAGGGTGCCTTATGTTTCCTTGGCTCCAAAACAGGTATTCTGAAAATGGTAAAAACTGCCTGAAATGGGGGTATCAGAACTTCCCAGCCCTATGTGGTGAATCTGAGAACCCCGAGTGTGCCGGTGCTGTGACACAATGGGTGAGATCAAGCTCTGAGAACCACAGCTCCTGGCTCATCTTTTAGTATCACCTTCTTGAGATATCTGGGAGGATTTATAATCAACCATGTCTCATCTAGACCCTCAGAGCCAGGTTCCTAGGAAATAATTTATCTGAGAAACATACTGATGGGGCAGTGATGACTGGAGCTTTAATAATTTTTTTCTAAACATTTCTTTTGAACTGCTGTCTGTGCAAATACCTAACATTTAACTTTTCTTCCCACAAAAGCATTGGAAATTATACAGAGCAATGAAATCATAATTTTCAGCAAGCCGTCATTCATAATTATAATTTCCCTACGACATGGAACTCTGCTGTTTGATTTATTCATAAACAAATCCAAAAGCCATCAGCTGCTGTGCAAGCTTCTCTTCTTTTTAATCTGTGTCTGTTACAAAACTGGATTTGGAGCACTGAACACTTTGTAGACAGTAATGCTACTTCATTCACCACAAATCCACACAGATTTCAAATACTGTCTAAGAGGCAAAAGACACTGCTTTCCATTATCAGCTTCACAGGCTCTTCAATTCCTTGTGTGACCTGACTAATTAAACACATGGCCAATGGCTTAACCAATTAGATAAATAGTTACAGCTACTTATCTTAAAAAGCACAGAATTGGTACACTGTGTTTTAAAACTGCCACTTCACTCACTTCAGGAACTTTCACCAAAAGAGATATCCTAGTTAAACATGATACAAAACGCTGAAAGCAGGAGATGAAAAATAAAATTATATTATAGATCTGTACTTGTAAAAAATATGCCTACAAAAATATTCAGAATGTGATTTTGGATATAAAATATTTTTTTAAAGGTGAAATTTTTTGAAAATTCTCAAAATTAGGGTTTTTTTTTCAGCCAAAAGATACTAGTAAAATCACTCAAGTTCATTAATATAAAATCATGCAAAAGGACATGGATTTCTGGTGGCCACCTCGGAATGCATTCCTGACTCTTGAATTCTGTGAGGAACTGAAAGTATAGTTTTGTGAAATATGAACAATGCACAGAATTAAGGTGTTACTGAAGAAAAAAAAAAATATTCTTATATGCCATGAAGTTAACTTATCCTTAATTTCTGGTCAGCTTATAGTGAGATTCTCGTTCAAAGAGCTTCCCTATGGATAAATGCTTCCAGATTTCTTGCTGAAAACAGACTGCAAAATTGCTGAGCAGGACACAACCTAGTGTTATACGCTGCATGCTCCTTCTCTGCAAATAACTACTTCTGGTTCTTTTTGGTACCTCCTTGTAATGAAAGATTTATCATATTGCCTAACATCCTGTAAAAAACATTGTGAGATTTTAGCCTGAGAAGCTCTTGCACTTCAGCTCTCTGTTAACTGATGGAAAAATCTCTCTGTTCTTTGAAGTTTTGCATAAAAACCTCCTTGCTATTAAGGAAGAGCTACACATTTGTCCCATAGCATTTCACTGAGAATTCACAGTTGAGAGATGTTAAAAAAATGACATGACTTTTAAAACTTATCTTAGTAGTAAGATAAATGAAGTTAATAACAATGTCAGCATGATGCCAAACTAATATCTGAATTAGGATGTTAGGAAAAGGTAGTTGATGCCACTGTCGATGTTACTGCAATTCTGCCTACAAGATTCCTACATCATCTGTCTGATGAGGAAAGGCTGAGAGACCTGTGGATCCTTTGTCTGTAGAGGAGTGGCCTGTTAATGTTTGTGAATGTCTGAGGGGTGGGTGTCATGAGGAGGAGACCAGGCTCTTTTTAATGGCGTCCTCTGTTAGGACAAGGGTCAATGGGCACAAACTGGAAGCCTCACTTCAACATGAGGAAAAACTTATTTACTGTGAGGGTGCTAGAGACCTGGAACAGGCTGCTCACAGAGATTGTATGGTCTTCTCTGGAGATTGTCTGGAGACACATCTGGATGCATTCTTGTGTGACCTGACCAACGTGATTCTGCTTTGGCATGGGGGGGGTGGACCTCTCTGGAAGTCCCTTCCAGCCCCTAACATTCAGTGGTTTTATGACTCTATGATCATCTCATCTGCTTATGTAAGGAAAAAGGTGATAAAAAAATGACTGATCTCCATCCTGATTTGTTTTCTTTCTTTTCCTTATAGTAAGTGAGGACATTGGACACCTTCAGGACATCAAAATCCAGTATTTTTCCCCTCAGTTCCTAGGAAATAAAATAATAGAATCATAGAATCATTTTGGTCGGGAAAATCCTTCAAGATTTAAGATGGAGTCCAACCATTATCTAACTACAAGAAGTCTGATGCTAAACCATGACTGTTAGCACCACATCTCTTTCGAACACCTCCTGCATTGTGATTCAACTACCTCCCCAGGAAGACTATTTGAGTGTTTGATAATACTTTCAGTAAGGTTCTTCTAATATCCAATTGAAATAGGTGCAACTTGAGGCCATTTCTTCTCCTCCTATCACTTGTTACTTGGGAGAAGAGCTAAACACCACCTCACTACAACCTACTTTCAGTTGTAGAGAGCAATGAGGTCTTGAGACCCTCAGCCTCCTTTTCTTGAGACTAAATAACCTCCATTCTCTCTGTCACTCCTCATAAGATTTGTTCTCCAAATCCTTGACCAGCTTCTGTGCACTTCTCTGGACCCTCTCCAGCATCTCAAAGTCCTTCTTGTAGTGAGGGCATAAATAGGAGACTATTTGACCAGGTTACTTTGTCTAAATCTCCCAATCCTGAAACTCAAAGACTTTGTTCCATCTTCCATTAACATTGAAGCCTACAAGTTGAATGGCAGAAGTCTATTTCAAAGACTAAGTATTCAGTCTCTACTGGTGCGTGACTTTAAATATACATTAAAAAGTTAAATAAATAAAAATACAGAAAAGTTAAAGTATATAAAAAAACTATAAGATTTCCTGTCTGGATTAACCTGTGGGTTAAAAAAGAAACTTATATTAAATGCTAAATTCAAGCACAAAAATTTCAATTAAAAAAATCATAGAAACTTTCAAACAAAGTCCTATTTTGTTGTGCTTATGTTTGATACTTCAACTGCCCAAACATTGTTTTCCAACAAGATGAATTCTCCTTTAGCACAGTACACAGCACTCTGGGTTATGAATTTGCCAAATGGTGATACTTCTACTATTTCTGCCCCATTTTGATCCTGCTCTTGGTTAGAAAACACTAAATGAAATGAAGCAAGATAGAAGACTGGTCTTTTGACTAGGCTTGCTGAGTGTCACTAAAGCACTTAAATTTTACTCTGTTTTCTGTGGCAAAGTTAAGGTATTCTAGAAGTGTACTTTCTTTACTTCTAGGTGTTCAGTTTGCTTTGCAGATTTGCTGAACACCCCTGAATGAAGTTGAAGTCTTCCTAAAAATTGTGCCCTGATTATACAGACAGTAAATCATTTCTTCAGATAATATGTGGCCTATGTTTTCTTTCTTTTGAGGTAGTTACAGAGGTAGAAGAGGAAAGATCCAAAGCCATATTTCATAAAGATTTTCCAAGGATGACTTGGAAACTTCCTAAAGTTGAGTAGTTCCTGAAATATTTCTGTATTTATGTTGTGTACTTGGCTCAGTTGTTCTTTATGAATGGCATCAACCAATAGACAGAGTACTCAGAACTAGCCTTACAACAAGCAGCTCATTAAAAAGCTGAACTCTAGTGAACTATGGGGAAAAAAAATTAAAAACATTCATATCTGCAGCACACAAGAAAGGAAAAAAATCTTCTTAGCCTTAAATATATTTTTAATACTGCTGCTAAAAAATAATAATCCCTTGATTTTTATTTTTTCCCCCAAAAGCTTGCAAAGTTGCTGGCAGGTACAGTAACTTTCCCAGTTCCTATTGTCAGCTCTGCCAGTCTCTCATAAATCTCACTTGTCTCTTACACCTCTCTCCAGAACACATGTGTCTTGCCTCAGATTTTGCTAGAATAAATCTCTCTAATTTCACAGGGTTTTTTTCCCCCCTAACTCTACCCTCCTGTTTCAGCAAGCCCCTGTTGTGTTTTTTAATTAGGCGGTGTCCTTTACAGAGAATGGGACTTTGAGGCAAAGAGGTGAGAAAAGGGTCACTGGTAATTTATTGCATGTCTCAGGGCTGAGCTAGCTGGTAACTGCAAGACTGTAAAACTGAATAATTAGTTTTGTAGGGAACATTGGAGGATTTGGTACTCCAATTCAGGTGAAAGCAGAAAGGAATCTGAATCATTATCTTAATCTTATTGAAATGTCTCAGGAAGTGTAAAAACAGGTCATCTGTCAAGAATTCCCACATCGTTATTACTAGTAAGGAAAGACATAATTCAAGACGAGCCTCTGAGATGGTTTTCTCTTTCTCTTTCAGGATCATAGAACTGCAGAGCACCAGGAATGTAAATGAGGATTTGCTTTAGAGCCATTAAATTTTCTAAAATATTTGCGTGTCAGTTACCTTGGACTGGCTTCAGGAAGGCTGTCTCACTTGTATGTCTTTTTCATACAAACTAGCAACAGTATCAGGAGCACACAGTTTTTGAAATTCAATGATTAGGGAAAGACAATGGGGGGAAAAAATGTTTGAGTAGCAGCCTTCCTCCATATTGTTAATAATGGATAACTAGTGCCTGACTAAAGCAATGTTACTGTTATTATCAGAGTATCTAAAGACATAGTCTTGAGGATTAAAAAGCAGCACAAAGTTTGAAGATGGTGATATTGACAGCTCTTCTAGGGAGCTGTTTGTCAGCAGGTCCTACTAACTCTACAGGAGAGGCAGTATTAGAGAAGGAATGCTCCTGGCAGCCCTATAACAAGCATCCTCTGCAGGCCTGGAGAAACCTGTTCAATCTTTCCCTACCTGGCAACCCATGGCTCTTGGCAATTTTGTACAGCTTACTTCCAGAAGGATAATAATCAGGTTTCTCTGTTCAGTAGAACAAACACAAAACCCAAAACAATATGGCTTGGTAAATTCTCACTTTCCTATTTCAGAAGGAAAACTTTGAAAGATGGAAACACTGCCAAAATCCATAGACCACAAATCTGGTCTTTCTTATTGAACTGGTCTGTGCAGAAGGAAAGCTGGGAAGGGGTTAGCAGTTAGGTGTTGTAGGACCTTGACAGGCCATGCTGTTTCAGATAATAAAAGCAGCTCTGTCCCTGTGAATTCCAACAGCAAAACCCACGTGCCAATTACAGGCTTGAAGCTGTTGCTGTATCATGGCAGGGGTGTGAGATTGCTCACACTTTGAGAGCTCAGCAGCAACATGGGTAAAATTTTGGTCCTGTAGAAGTCCAGTGGAGCTTTGTTGCTTCCATTACTTTCACCAGGATTTCATCTGCACTAAGAGTTACTTTGACATCTCTCCAACAATCTTATTAACCAGTCCTTTTAACTAGTTAAAAGGGAGGTGCTAAAAGAGAATTAAACTGCAGAATACTAAAAAAAACAAAACCAAACCCTTTCTGTTTATGTTTAATTAAAAAAAAAAACCAAAGCCTCTCAAGGCCCTTAATATTGTCTATTGATATGTTTATCTTCAATTCATGACTAATACACGTTAATTCAGTCACGGGGTATGCTTTAAACAATTCAGTGTTGCATTATATGCCACACTTGAGATCTTCAAGATCTTCACTGTTTGTTCTCTTCAGTATCCCTCATCCAAGAAGCTAACGAAAAATTCAGTCATGATGGTATTGTTTATGACAGTCATAGCTGTGACACATGATAATTTCACGATCATTTCAAGACACCATGTGGTTTCTTTTGACATTCTGTGACAGGCTGTGTTATCAGGCTCAATTGTTTGCACAGGAAACAACTGTAACACGTGGTCCTTGGGACATTATGTTATCTCCTGATAATGATGTCATTAACATGTGTATACTATAATTAATGACTACAGGAGCGATTCATTTGAGTAATGCTTATGAATTCATTTCATCTAAAACGGGAACGAAAACCTATAATCATTCGAGCTCAGATCCTGAAAGCTACTTACTTGCAACCTGCTGCAGCTATGCTGGGTGACCCGTTAATTGAGGCATATTAAGCAAGAAGCATTTATTTCTCAGTTATATTACAGGAGCTTGGATTAGAATCATTATCATAATGATTGTTCTCATATAGATCAATGAGAGAAACAGGAACCTAGCAGTGCTCCAAAACTCTTTGTCACCCAATCTCCTACCAACGGTAGCCAGGAAACAATTACAGATCATCAGTCTGCATAGCTAACATAATGAAGCTGAAGACAAATAGATAGCAAACCCACTGCTGTTAATGCTACGCTCTCATTCTCCTGCAAATCATAAGACAAAAAGCTACATTTCTTACATTCTTGTCTGTGTGTCATGCAGAAAGCAAACAGTTCAGACACATATATAAGCTTAATAGTTTCTTTCCCACACCGTTGTAATGGACATCCTCTTGACCAGGTAAAGCATAATCTACTTTTACCACCATATCTTTGGCAATGCATTTGACAGTTTAACATCCTGCTGCTAGTCATGCCGTGATTTTGGTATGACGGCTGTTGTGCTTTCACTGTAAACTCAGTTCTGCTTTTCACTGCTTACAGCTTCCAAAAAAAAGTATATATATCTAGACCCTCAATCCACTATTCTCCCTCACGGCCAGCAAAATCCCACCGAGGTTTTTTTGTTTTATTTGAATTTCCAGAATGCTGTGCTTGAGCGCAAAAAAATATTTCCGTAGAGATATTTGCTTACAGAAACAAATACACCAAAATAGCTAAGAGTGAATGAAATTTCTGACCTACCAAACATACAGTCCTCAGGAAAACTGCCTACAATGTGTCTAAAAAGATTAGAATGAGACTGTGTCCCTGTGAACATGTTTTAAAACAGACTGCTTGTGGAAGCTGGATCATGCTGAATCTTCTAGACAGGTTAAAACTGGACAAGGTTAAAACTGGGGAGCTTTGAACAGACCTGCTCCTCCTGCCTCCCTCCAAAGCATGGATTTTGAATGGACTTCAAAGATATAGGACACACTAGCTAGGCTTTTTCAGAATAAGGGTGTTGAGATATGTTCTTGCACAACAAGATCAACAGAGTTATTTTTGACAGCTATCATTGCCTCCTGTTGGCCTCCTTGTGGCACTGGAGGAGAAAAGTTTGTGAGACTAAGGTATGCCTCTCCTGTCCAACTTCATAACTGTACAAGGTCCATCTCTTTGACTTTGTTGTTGCCTTTTCTATATTGTTTCTACAGAGTGAGTGTCATGGGTTGAGTTGAATTTAGTGCTGATATACAATACCATGCGGCTGCCATGCCAGCTTCAAAATGAAAGTGATGGCTGGAACAAAGTATTATGGGACTTGAAGCTCAGATTTTAACGTGAGAGCCTTCCTGTTCCAGTTGCTGATTCTGGTTTCCAGGCTTGGGGTTTTGGTCTTTTCTGCTGGGAAGGCTGCAGGTCAGGGGCATAGAGGAGGTTGTTGGCTTCTGCTGCTGCTCCTGCATTTTGATGTGCTTTCCAGCAAATAGGCAAAGGAAATTGTGCATCTTATCATCTCATTAAACTCTCTTTATTTCAACACAGAGGTTGCTTTTTTTTTTTTTTTTTTTTTTTAATTTTTTTTTTTTTTCTTCTTGGCCATCGAAGAGG
>VWZI01018962.1:314695-377237 GCA_013396835.1 Psilopogon haemacephalus | reverse complement strand
GTCAACTGTCCACACAGCTTGGTTGTCATCTGCAACTTGCTGAGGGTGCACTCGATTCCTCTGTCCATGTCGCTGACAAAGATGTTAAACAGCACTGGTCCCAGCACTGACCCTTGAGGGACGCCACTTGTCACTGGTCTCCAGGTGGACATTGTGCTGTTGATCACCACTCTCTGTGTGCCACCATCCAGCCAATTCCTTATCCAGCGAGTTGTCCACCCATCAAGTCCATGTTTTTCCAGTTTGGTGACCAGGGTGTCATGTGGGACAGAGTCAAAGGCCTTACTCAGGTCCAGGTAGATGACATCAGTTGCCCTTCCCTTGTCCACTGCTGCTGTGACTTTATCGTAGAAAGCCACCAAATTTGTTAGGCATGATTTGCCCTTGGTGAAGCCATGCTGGTCGGCATCAGGCACCTCTGCTTTGTTCAATGGGCTGTGTTAACCCGGGACAGCGAGCATAGGGATTATATTACTATATTTTTGAAATAATAATTTATATCCAACATTAACTTTACTCTGAGGGTTGAAACACTAAACATGTATGCACGTAGTAGCCTATCTGTAACTTGTCTTATGTATGTATGTAGTAGCCTATCTGTAACTTATCTGTTACTTATTCTGTAACTACAGAATAAGTATCTCTGTATCTACTTTGGTGTGCACTACACTTTTTAAAGTTAAAGAGAATAAAAATTGGTATTTCTATGATACAAAAAAAAATTAAAAGTCAAGAAATACAAGACTAGTATTTCTGGAATAGTAAATTAGAGCACTATTAATGCCAGATGACATGACAGATATAATGAAGGAGTTACCATTCAAAACTCATTCCCTGTATCTCATAAAGATGTTATATTATTGCCTTTCAAAAATCCTGTTGTGATTATATTAAAACCAAACGTGTCTTTCCTCCAAAGGAAAAGGAAAGGGAAAATAGGAAATGGAAAAGGAAAAAAAGAAAAAGGAAGGGGGAAATAGAGTGGGAGAAGGAGAAGGAAAAGGGAAAGGAGAAGGAAAACATAAAATTAATTTCCTCTGGTGTAAGGGTGTAACTTCTCAAAGTCACTCACATTTCAGCACATACACAGGGCTCCTTGAATTATCTTGCATCACAATGCACAAGAAATAGGCTAATGCACAGGCAAGTCAAGCTATCTTGGTATAAGCAATCTGGAAACACATCATATATCCTCTAAAATGACCCTAACTCCTGCATGTTTCCAAGCCAAAGAATCTCTGGATAACCCCAAGTTAAATCCCTAGTGCTTTCAAGTTCCCACATTTCACACACACAGCTTGCTCCTTCAAATTCAGGAGCAGACAGGAGCTGAAGTGAAATTTATTTAAGATTTTTGTTTTGGGTTTTATCTGCCCATTCATATGTCCTCTGCTTTTGAAAATAATTCTCGCTAAGCTGGAAAAAGTCAACCCTTGCTCCAGAAAGCATCCATGTGAAGGATTTATAGTATTACAGCTAAGTAATGAGACTATTAGAATATGCCAGAAAAATTAGTGAAAGCAGAAAAAATAATCTTTACTATGGACAAAATATGAGGAACTTTCTGGGAATTGCAAAAGACAGCATGCATATATATTGGCACATGCATATAGGCACGTAAGTGCAGCTGGTTGTAGAATCTGAAGAACCTAACAGCGTATCAGCAAAGCCATGGTAACTGTGCAGGTCCACATGACTACCACACAGTAAATTAGAGGAAATTTAATCTCTTTAATTGTTTTAGTAATTACTTTTCATATCCCTTTTGGTAGGCAGATAGAGATACCCACAACAGCTCAAGAGATGCCAAATCACTGGCTCATCTGTGCTCACTGGCCTGTACATTTGAGCCCCCTGTTCCAGAAAGAAGGCTGATTTATTCTGCTGCTATAACTTTATTGGTGAAATAACTAGATAATAATGGTTAAAAGCAGACTGTAATCAAGAAAGAAGCCATACTCATCCTAGCCAAGCTAAATAGTGGATAGTGCCAGTCTTACTCCTGTCCAAGTCATTCTCTCCTTTATCATCTTCTGAATACCTCTTCAAGTGTTTCAGAAGTTTCACACTGAAAATCTTAAAACCAAAGAGAAAAGTGTTTTCACCTCTGGGCAATGAGTTATTCTGCTAGGAATACTGAAACAAAGTAGATCCAGAAAAGCAATGATCATTATGAGCAATATCTGTCCCTCTTCTGGTGACTTCCCTGAAGTATGTCTGGGAAGAGAAACCGATGCAACATAGAGTCAGTAAAATGCCTGAGGACACCTCCGACTGATATGCAGCCCTGCAATGATCTTCCTCAACATTTAGGTGCAGGCCCATTTACCTTAAAAGCTACATACTTCATGTAACTATTATCTAAATCTTAGAGATGTACACTTAGTAAAAGGTAATTGGATTTAAAAAAAAAAAAAAAAAACAACAAAAAATCCCAACCCAATATGCAAACACTTAAGAAAAGACTGTTCTTCTGTATTTCAGCTTGGTAAGTTACCACTTAAAAATCTGATAGCAGAAGATTTTCCTCAATAACATTAAGGGTTTATGGCTCTAAGTGTATGGCAAAGAACCAACTCGTACCAGTTAAAAATGCAAGAGTTATGCTGCACTGCAAAGTAAGACAAAAATAGCAGAACATTGCTTTCTTATGGAACACTTAGAGTAACAGGCACTCACTTGCAAAGCTAGTTTTGGGATAAGACCAGAAAAGTGAAATCCTGCTGCACTACTGTGCATCTACACGTGTAAAATTACCAAAACGAGGACAGGCTGAGAGTTATGAGGACAGGCTGAGAGAGTTGGGGCTTTTCAGCCTGGAGAAGAGAAGGCTTCGAGAAGACCTTATAGTAGCCTACCAGTATCTGAAGGGGGCCTACAGGAGGGCTAGGGAGGGTCTATTCATAATGTCTTGTAATGACAGGATGAGGAGTAATGGGTTTAAACTGGCAGAGCTGAGATTTAAATGGGATGTTAGGAGGAAATTCTTTCAAGTGAGGGTGGTGAGACACTGGAAGAGGTTGCCCAGGGAGGTTGTGTCTGCTCCCTCCCTGGAGGTGTTCAAGGCCAGGCTGGATGAGGTCTTGAGTGACCTGATCTAGTGGGAAGTGTCCCTGCCTATGGCAGGTAGTGGGAACTGGATGATCTTTGAGGTCCCTTCCAACCTAAACTATTCTATGATTCTATGAAAATTGATGACTAGATATTAAAAGCCAGTTAAAAAAATAGCATTCTAACAGATGTTCTTTCTACTGCTTTGAAGATTTGCAACAAAATGTACTATGGGATACCTCTGTTGTCCATTCTATTTTCTGCCTCTTTGTCTCATTTCACATTCACAAATTTATATCATCTAACTTTCAGAAAATACTTTTGACCTTTTAGAAACTTTTGTCCTTTATGAAGAAAGAGATGGAAGTAAGAGAACAGCATTGTTCCTCCCGTACTGATCTCTCAATGCAACACATGACCAATTAGTAGAAAAATATTCTCGTTAGGTCATTGAGATTATGATTCAGGAGTTTATTTCAGTAAATGCAAAATAAGTTCAAAGAGGGGAAACAGAGAGAACTTGCAGTGCTGACTCAAAGCCAGACTAGTGAAATAAACTGCTGCTTTACTATTAATTTCTGAAGACTTATGACCTTTGCTGGAGCTCAATCCCATATACTTACAGACCATGACATACAACATACACGCACAGACTGTTTCTTAAAAGTTTAAGCCAAATTTTAAAACAACAAAACCTCAAACCCAAACTGACTCCTAGCAACATATGTTTAAATTCCTAAATAGCCATCTGCTTTGCGAAGCATCCTTCAGCACTCCACTGATCACAGGAAAGAAAACTGAATGCACACTATTTTTATAACTTTGGGTTCTGCTTTACAAAAGAAGAAATGGCTTTAGGAACATACTATTAAGGATGCGTTTTTTTAAAGAATGTATCATTAGGGATTAAATTTAATGTAAAAAAAAAAACCAGGGATAAAGGCAGGATTCCCATCATAGCTCGCTTTTTTTTTTTTTTTTCTGATAACAAAGCAAATATGTATTTTTTCTCTTGCTGCAAAGATTTGAAGTCTATCAGCTCCATCTCACAGGATCACAGGATCTTAGAGGTTGGAAGGGACCTTTCATAGATAGTCAAGTCCGACCTCCCTGCCAGAACAGAACCATAGTATCTAACTCAGCTGGTGAAGGAATGCATCCAGACGGGTCTTGAAAGTCTCCAAAGGAGACTCCACAAACTCTCTGGGCAGCCTGTTTGAGTTCTCCATGACCCTTACAGTAAACAAGTTCTTCCTCATGTTGAGGTGGAACCTCCTGTGCTATAGTTTACACCCATTACCCCTTATCCTATCACACATCATCTGATCAGCCAAAGATCAAAATGCCTGAATACTGCATTACACCTAAGTAAAAGCATATGAAGTACATTCAAGAAAATCACAGAATCACAAAAGTCAGGGCTGGAAGGGACCTAAAAAAAATCATCCAGTCCAACACCCCTGCCACAGACCAGATCACACAGGAACACATCCAGGTGGGTTTTGAATATCTACAGAGAGGGAGACTCCAGAATGTACCTGGGTAGCGTGTTCCAGTGTTCTGTCACCCTCACAGGGAAAAAATTCCTCCTCATGATAACATGGAACTTCCTATGCCTCAACTTCCACCCTCTGCCCCTTTTCCTGTCATCGGGCATCACCAAGCAGAGCCTGGCTCCGTCCTCCTGGCACTTACCCTTTACATATTTATAAACATTGATGAGGTCACCTCTCAGTCTCCTTTTCTCCAAACTAAAGAGCCTCAGCTCCCTCAGTCTCTCCTCTTAAGTGTGATGTTTCAGCCCCTTAATCATTTTCGTGGCTCTGTGCTGGACTCTCTCAGTTCTGCGTCCTTCTTCGACTGGAGGTCCCAGAACTGGACTACCCAATCACATCTGGATAGGGCTTTGTTCCCTTTTGTATTCTTTCTTTTAGGTCAGCATCGAGCAACACACTTAGGTGAGTGACCACATGTTTGTGCACATGGGCAGACAGAAATACTGGTAGCTGACGTCATCACCTTACCTAGGTCAGACAAAGATTTCACTGGACTTTTACAACATAATGGCATCACATGTTATCTTGCAAAATCAAGTACAGAAACTATCAACAGAAGTTTCAACTCTGGAAGCAGGGAGTTTAAACAATAACTTTGCCAATGCCTGCTCACACTGGGCTGCTTCCTTGGTCACCTGAGAACATATCAGCTTTCATGCAGGAGCATGACAGAGTGCAGACATGCAAGATACCACATGTAAAACAGATTCACACTAGCATTCAGATGGATCTACTTGTACCAGTGCTGATGTGCATACAAGGCCTGGAATTCTCAATGTGTACTGTCACTTACTCTTGCAAGATTAGGAGGAGGGTTTGCACGTTTCTAAACAAGGTGTCCTGGTAGGGCATAAATTCTGCCGAGAGTTGGTTCAAATCCTGGGATTCCCTCCCCAACCCCCGTTGTAAGGTCTGGGGGCGGGGTAGCAGGGGACAGACCACGTGGCTTTGGAACCAGGAAGTCCCGGGCCACATGGACAGGTCACACGCACCAGTCAAGTGACCTGTGCTGTCTCTCAGGGTCTTAGGATCCACTCCTGGGCGCAGGACTTTTGAACCGATTGGCCAGACAATGGACGCTAAGTGCCTATTGGTCAGTTCCACGCTTCCTAATGAGGTATTTAAGAGGAGGAAATCAGCGGTTAGGGCTCTCTCTCCACCTCCACAAGGACCACACGTCTCCACACCCCATCCAGCAGCGGCCACGTGTTTTGCAGCGAGCAGCAGCGGCATCACAGCGTTTTGCAAAGTGGCAAAGGCAAACCGCTTTCTTTTCTCTTTCCTCGGGACAAGTTCCTTCTCTTTTCTCTTTCCTTGGGACAAGCCCTTTATCTATCACTCGTTCGTGAGTATTTTCACCTGCGGTTAGGATTGCTTTTGTTATTAGGCTCTCTGTTTCCTAAGTTCTGACTGTTTAAACTGTTTAATTTGGTGTTTTAAGCGATTTTGTGTAATTATTTTTGCCAACTGAACATCCAAACGAACCCAGGGAAATATTCCCGGGAAACCTGTGATTATTAACCGTAATAAAAATTAATAATCGCAACACAAGGTACTGATTTTCAGTGAAAAATATTGTTTCACAAGTCAAGAACTCAAGAACTGTAGCTGGAACTCTAGACATTATTGTTTCTATTTTCTCATCTTGGTCATATGTTCACCTACATCCACACACTCACATGACATTGCTTTCCCAGGGGCTACCAGGAATTTTCCAGCTGGAAGCTAAGCACTGAATAAACAATGACAGAGAAGGTAGAACTAATGTCATAAAGATGTACATACTACCCAGAGAACAATATTCCTGTGGGATCAAATACTCTAAATCAGGGTGGAAAAGAAAACAAAAATTGAATGTAAGGCTATTTTTTTTTTTTTATTTCTTGATGGAGACAGTTTTTAAAAATGGGTTAGATTAATCATAAATAATTAGGCCAACTGTAAGAGGTCATTCTTTCATTATCTTCTAGCTTGACAGACCAAATCAATTCATTCCCTAACTCTAAAGGATCTTAATAAGATTTATCTGAAGACGGAGCCATGCTTCTTTAGTTATCTATACTACAAAGACACATGAAAATTGATTGCTGTGGCTGTAAGTGGACACTTCTCCCTCTGCTGCCCCCCTCCCCCAATAAACATAGAATTGTCAGATTAAGATAAATTCAAGCATCACATACCAAACAAATATTTGAAAGAATAAGGTGGATAGGAGCTTACACATTGATACAGAGGCTGAATCTTAATGGTTAGGAACGTAATCTAGAGTGAAGGAAACCTGTTTTCCACAAAGTAAATGTACCTAGATTGCTGAAGGAAAATCTGCAATTGCAAATATTTTTTTCTGATTATACCTGACATGCACAGCAGGAAGGTGTATAGGAAGAAATGCCTGAAACTCTCTGTTATATAGTGTTCTTCATCTGGTAGGCAGCTCTTCTTCCAACACTGCATTTTCTGCTTCTTTTCTATGCCTCCCATATGTAAATTTAATTTTTATTTTTATATTGATTATCACAGAATCTATACACAGCATTTATGCTGAGTGCCATCACAGGATTTTCACAGAGGCATACGAAGATAACTACCATCCAATTCTTGAAAAACTATTTTGAAGATGAAAAGACAGCACTACAAAAAAGATTACACTTTCTTTACATTTGAAGGCAAAATTGCTTGCCTTTAAAAAAAGCTTAAAATTGCAGTGATGGAAGCAGTTGTAAAAGATTGTCTTTGGCTAACAGTGGCATTTGATGTTATATTTAAAAGGAAATAAAGTCTCATGCAAAGCATAAAATACTTGCCTATAAGCTATATTGTTATATTTTTGTTTTACTACAGAAAATGTTATGTAACTGATTCAGAGCCTGTGTAAACTGATATTCAAATGTAGTTTATATCCTACTTATTTTTTAAGACATAAATTATTTTTTCATAACTCATTGTCTCTTTCTTTCCTTTTTCTAATGCAAAACTTATATTGTTACATCAAATAAATGATAGAAACAATCAGCCATAATAATTGGGCAGAGGCCAATGTGATGAGGTTTAACAAGGCTAAGTGCTGGGTTCTACACTTTGGTCACAACTACCTCAGATAGCGGTTCAGGCTGGGGACAGAGTGGCTGGAGAGAAGCCATGCAGAGAGGGACCTGGGGATGCTGTTAGACAGTAGGCTGAACATGAGCCAGCAGTGTGCCCAGGTGGCCAGAAGAGCCAATGGCATCCTGGCCTGTATCAGGAATAGAGTGGCCAGCAAGGAAAAGGGAGGGTATTCCTCCTCTGTACTTGGCACTGGTCAGGCCACACTTTGAGTCCTGTGTCCAGTTCTGGTCCCTTCAATTCAAGAGAGATTTCGAGGTATTGCAACACATCCAGAGAAGGCTGATGAAGGTGGTGAGGGGCCTGAAGCACAGCCCTATGAGGAGAGACTGAGGGAGCTGGTGTTGTTTAGCATGGAGAGGAGGAGGCTCAGGGCTGACCTCATTGCTGCCTAGAACTACCTAAAGGGAGGTTGTAGCCAGGTGGAGGTTGGTCTCTTCTCCCAGGCAATCAGCAACAGAATAAGGGGGGAGAATCTCAAGGTGTACTGCGGGAGGTATAGGCTGGGTATTAAGAGGGAGTTCTTCACAAAGAGAGTGATTTGCCATTGGAATGGACTGACCAGGAAGGTGGTGGAGTCACTGCCCCTGGAGGTGTTTGGGAAAAGACTGGATGGAGCACTTAGTGCCATTGGATAGGGCTGGGTGACAGGTTGGACCGGATGATCTTGGAGGTCTCTTCCAACTTGACTCTATTCTATTCTATTCTATTCTATTCTATTCTATTCTATTCTATTCTATTCTATTCTATTCTATTCTATTCTATTCTATTCTATTCTATTCTATTCATAAATATTGTAAAGAATCATCATGCCAACCCTATGACAGCATTCAATAATGAAAACCAGCAAATAATCTTTTGAAAGGTCTTGTGATAAAAAAGTTTATGATTAGATCACTCAAAGTCCAGAGGATCCCTGATACAGAATAAAGTTTGTAATTAGAACTCTGTCCACTATTCTTGGTGTACAGATAACATTCTACAAATCTTAAACTTGCATGGTGATAATAATAATGAGGAGCTCTGAAATGGATATCTGGAAGATTGAATGTGGCATTTTTTAAAAAATGAGGAAGTGATGTCAAAGATGCGAGGTTTGCAGAATGGGGGCAGTGAGGAAGAAGCACTAGTGGGCATGAGAACACTGTCCTCCGAGGCTCAGACTTTGTCCTGCTGTAGCATGATGGTATTTTGTATATAACATGACATGACTAAACACAGAGAAAAGATATGAAGGGAAAAGAAAAGGTAAAGGCAAAAGGAAAGGGAAAACCATGGTACTACAGGAGCTAATTTTTCTGAAGTGGAAACAGTCATGTGAACTGAACATACCTGCTGTGTTAGTTTATATCCCACTATTGCTATACAATACTATCTTAAGTTCATTTAATCTTTGTTAGCAAGAGGTAGGCCCAACTCTTGATGACATTGCAGATATAAAAATACGCAACAATAGATCATGCACACACTACCTCCACTAGAAGCCAACATTAAACCCAGCAAGCATGCTGCATATGGCCCCCGTTTGACAAATGAAATTAATATATGCACAGCGGCATCTGTATTTAAAATGTTCCAGAGGAAAATTATTTGGTTTAATAAAACAGAAGCATGAAAATCCAGGGAATGGATATAGCTAGTGTTTAGTCATTGTTCCTGTACCACATGGATTAAAGGAAAAAAAAAAAAAAAGTAGTAACCTATCAGAATACTGTCCTGGTGCTATTTGTATTAAGACACTCTTCTGTGTGGCTGCCTTTGAGATTTACAACCACTTCATATTATAAGGAAAATACCATAAAATATTTTTAATACATATTTTTAAGTGTGCTATGTTCTGATGAGAATTTCTGAGGTAAATTTTGCAATCTCATTACTGTGTCTACTGTCCTGGTTTAACCCCAGCTGGCAACTAAGCCCCATGCTCACTCACTACAGAGGGATGGGGAAAAGAGCTGGAGAGGGAAACATTGAGAAAACTCATGGGTTGAGATAAAAACAGTTTAACAGGTAAAGCAAAACCACGTGCATAATTAAAGCAAAACAAGAGTTTCATTCATCCTTCGCTAGAAAGGGAGGTGCTAAGCCATCTCCAGGAAAGCAGGACTCCATGATACATAATGATTACTTGGGAAGACAAATGACATCACTCTGAACATTCCCTCTTTCATTCTTCCCCTCCCAGCTTTATACACTAAGCATGATGTCACACAATATGGGATACCCTTTTGGTCAGTTTGGGCCAGCTGTGCCCCTCCCAGATTCTTGTGCACCATTAGCCTGGTGAGATGGGGTAAGAAGCAGACTCTTTGTAAACACTACTTAGGGATAACTAAACCAACCCTGAATTATCAACACTTTCCAACATGAATCCAAAACATAGCCCCATACTATCTGTTATGAAGAGGATTAACTCTACCCCAGCCAAAATCAGCATACTATTTTTTTTTCTCCCCATCTAACCTATATGGTATCATTGATAGATGCCATCATAGCCTTTAAATGCCATCCCATCCAGCTCCAACTACTTAGTGCCTGATCGCTGTGCTTCTGAATATGATGCTCTGAGTCTGCCATGCAAAGTTGTTCCTCCTGAAGGAACTGCTTGAGCTGTTGAAGGTCAAGTAGTGACTTGCACCCTCAGATGGTATCTGCCTGCTCTCCTCAGACTTAGAGATAGTACAGAGCCTAAGAAGGGCATGATGGCAGAAGTGTGAGCAAAGCACTCAAAGTCTATACAGTCAGGGGTGGAAATATCATCAGACATTTAAGGATGTTTCACTTGTCCTATCAAACTAGGAGACAGAGTAATGTTTACCAAACCAAACCTGGTAGATGAGTAATGAGTAAGTCAAAATGAGTAATCTTGAATTCTGGCTGTCAAGTGTCCTGTGCTTATTGGCATAACTTTTTTTTTTTTTTAATGTTATTGAGATATGCTGTGTTCCAGAAGGGTATTTATTCACAGTTCACATGAAGACAAGTCTTAACCTGCACAGTTATGCTATAAATCCCCTTCAGAAAAAAAAGGATTTCCAAATTATCAGTAAGAATAATTTCCAGAATACTTCCTCCCAGATAAGAGCTTTTCAGGATCACCATTTATTATCTTCTAGCACAGTGGAGTTTTCAAGTGTTGTGCTAAATACAATACTGAAGTTTGTGAGCTTACTTTCCCCATGAAGATTATGAATGGATTATATATCTAGCTTGTATCGATTATCTCAACATCTCAACTGGAGCAGGAGAGCAATGCAGGCATTATATTCAAGTCTTGATTCAGAGCAGCATCCAGAAACACAGGAGCTATAATTCTTGATCTGAAATGACCTCTGTTGCTCTGTCTACTGACAATACCTGTCCGAACCTGGACACAGTGCTCCGTGCAACCTGAGAGCCATATAAATCCTCTGAATAAACAAGTAATTTAACAAGCCACAAGAGTTGTTAAGACTGAGAAAGAAAGAAAGATGTGATGTTAAAATATTTGTGGTTTGGCTGGTTAATATGTTCTGTAAGGGGATAAAATAAAACAGCAGCTAGACTACAAATCTTGTGAATCCTATCCCTGTGATGCCTTCTAAGAAGAGTGAAGAACTCATCCCAAATTTGTAAACAGTTCATTTTTTTTTAAAGAAAAGGCTCAATGTCTTGTAGCCACTATGAAAATTTCAATAGAAAGAAAATAGGAAAAACAAAAAACCTTATCCACACCTCCTTTTAAATGCCTCTGTTTGGGCGACATAAATCGGAAACAATAATTAATAAAACCCCTAACGTACCTATGATAGTGTTGACACAAATAAATATATATATAGCAGAGCTTATGTGCACTTTCGAGCTAGCTAGGTAGATAGAAATCCATTTCACCTTCCTGTTAAAACCACTGCTGTGCAACCAGCCTTGAAGAAAAGCAAAAGGGCTGCTATACTCTTTTTCTCCTTGCACCCAATTAGAAATCTATATATAAAAAATAGAGAGAGAGAGAGAGAAGTCTTTACCTCCTCTCTTCCTCTTAAATGAGAGCATGCAAAGATTTGCATACAAAACCACTTGAGCATTTGCACTGCAGTACATCTGGCAATTATCTTACAAGAGAAAGCATTCGTTTTAGCCAATTGCCACAGGCTTGGCATTCCTGAGAGAAGTAGAAAGCATTGGGATGTACAGCAGAAAAAGGGATATTCCGGCTTTCTACCAGCTACCTCGAACATACTTCACGTTTAATTTCACCCTGTTGCCACAGGCGCTGTGTTGTTATGACAGCTGATCTGCCATTGAATAGCTGTAAAGGAAAATCAACAAAGGATCGCTTCAGCGGTTTTCGGTGCAATTTATTGGAGCTTGTATCTTGCGGCTGCTGCCGCCTGTCGGGGTAATGACACATGATGGGTGATTAAAGAGCAAGTCCCTAAATCAAAGCACTGCCAGTGGTCTGAAGAGGCAGAAACAGCATTCAGACGCCGCTAATTTCTCGTAGTGGGAGGACCTCATTAGGAAAAAAATAGGCTGTTTTTCTAACAAAAGGAAGTACTCGTGTCTGGGGAGAATTTTCATGTTTCCAAGATTTTACAGGGGCTTTCTCACGGCATCTTTTGGACCGTGCATTTAACGAAAATAAATAATTAAAACAGATAGAGAGTGTTGCAATCCATCACCACTGGCTTGGAATTTAAACCGAGCTGTACTGTAGGCTGTTCACACCCTCGTATTTGACACAGCTTTTCCTTCTGTTTGCCAAGAAATGGGTGTTGAGGGAGCTGCTTGTCATGAGGGTAAGGGCAAAGGCACACAAGGGCAGCTCACTGGCTCATGAGGATGCTTTGCAATTTAAAAGTAGTTTTAGTTCACTGAAATATTTGCTTTTTTTTCCTTTTACCTTTTTTTTAAAAAAAAAAAAAATCATTTTTTATTTTCATTCTAAGGATATATGCTGGCAACCCAGATACAAATTTTTATCAGTTTTGGATGAATTTGTCCATTGGACAAAAATAGACTATACCTGAGTTAACTGCAAAATAAATATGAAGAAAAAAAAAAGAAAAAAGAAAAAAGCTCTTTGTTTAAATATAGCTGAACCTTAAAAGAAGACAATACCAAAACAGAATAAGAAGTAATTGGACTCAGGTGAATTTCAGGTAGTAAGATTGCTGTTCCTCCTACAAGAACTTATTGAAGGTTTAAGAGATGGTGATTTGTAATGTTCCTTTACAAGATGTGAATGATCTATTATTGCAAATGCAGGACAGACAATGCTACTGTTCAGACATATTGTGGAATATGTGCATTTTTAATTAGAAATTGTGCAAAAGACATGTAAAATATATATGCATATATATTATACATTCATGCATATTGTTCTATATGTATATGAACATATACATAATTGCTATGCTTTTCATAGACAAGAAGAAGTAGAAGTTGGACAGATCTTGATGTTCCTATGTTCTCAAAAAGTAATTACTCCTCTCAAAACTAAAATAGACAGAGCCACACTGGTGAGCAGAGCACAATGAATTCTCCATCACAGTTTGCTGGCTTTACTTTAAGGGTTGCAGCAAAGGAAACTCATTTGACTGGCCACTTGGGAATAGTGCCTTTAAGACAGGTAAAAATTTATGGAGGAAGCCAGGCATAGACTTCTACCCATTTTAATAAATAAATGCTGCAGTGCTTCAGCCATATGACAAAATAACTGTTTTGTCACAGCAGGGGAGAAAAACAGCCTTGTGAGATTCAGAATCTCCCTTCATAAGCATCTTTTGGGCTTATTCGTGTTTGCAACCACTATAATCTTTTATTTCTTTTGCAGTAGTAGTTAGTTACACGATTGGGACCTGTATTCTATGAGTTGTCTGCAGGTGGAGAGAAAAAGATCTTGCCCTGAGGATGTCATGGTCAATATGGATGATATTATAAGGAAGGCAGAGGCAGCAGAGGAACTGAATGGTGCATTACTACAATCAAGACCCAGGGTAGCTACATTAGACTCATTTCTACACTGTGACCAGGCTCTCTTTCCCATACAGGCCCTTTTTCTGTTATTCCACCAGCTCTTGTCATAGATAAAAAAAAAACTGAATATTTTTAAAGAAAAATATATTTGAGTGGAGAAATTTAACATCAAAACTGTCAGCTGGAATTAGTATATATGGAAGGAGGTATGGATCTGACTGATGGCATTAGGTTTATGTATTAAACAAATAATACAAATAGTTAGAAAGCATATTGGAAAGGAAAGTGAATAAAGCAATTCTGTTTTCTTGGCAGACAGAATTTGTTGAAAATATTTTTGGTGGTCAGATTAAAACTTCTGAAGATCCACACTGACATGAAAATAAGTGATAGATTTAAGCAGAGGCAGGGATAGCATGGCTGGTTTCAAAAGATTATTTTCATAGGAACATACATACATACATTAATGAAAACTTGGTTTTCAGGAGGGAGTTTTATCACAATAATGTTCCATCATGGTATATATAGCCCCTAAAGTGGAATTAGGAAGTGTGACATTTATTCAGATGAAGGCAGGCAGGCAGTACATTCTAGGCAGACATATTTTCCCTTGTGACTCCCAGGCAACCTTTAAATAATTTGAGTTCTTCCCTTCATGTTAAAGGCTTATTATCTTTTAGAGAAATTCTTCAGAAGTCTTTTCATCCCAAGCACCAGGAGTCATTTCTCAAGACAGCACTAGATTCCTTATTCCAGATCCCTCTCATAATTTTCTAATATTGTATGTCTTAGTGAATACAGAATTTGAGATCTTATCACTGGTTCAGAAGAAGAGAAAAAAAGAACAACGATTTTTATATCCATTTTGTGAACAGAATAATTGCTGTTAAAGTGAAGATTCTCTGCTTTCATGGCTGCCATTTTAAGCCCTGTGGTTCCTAATTCAGCATTGACTCTGGGATAAATTTCTTCTCACATTTTTGTTACTATTGCTGAAGCCTCTTTCTTTTCCTATAATCTTTCTACTTTGCACTCTCTTCTCATGCAATCCCCATTCAATCAGGAAGCTGGACCAGCTTTTCTGGTGTGAAGGTGTTACACAGCAAACACTGAGGCACTATAAAAATGTGTACTACCATTTTCTTATTAGCATGAACAATTCTGTTAACTAAGCCAAGCTGCTTTATAGCTTGTGCTGCCTTTTCACTAAGTCTGTCAGTTTTAGAGGTAATAAGTCATAGAAGTATATTAGGTCACTGTTTATTTCATCCACTCCTGAGCTATCAGAACAAAAATTTGTCTGCCCTCTTTTGACATCTAAGGTCAATAGCTTTTCTTTTTAGATACATGTGACATTAGAAATTCTGGAAGAGTAAAACATCCAGTCTGATTTAAGAGGTCTGTCACAGAACCTATGAAAGGCAAAAATGTATCCAGAAATCCTACTAACTGAGTAGGTGGAAACTTTTACCAGACATGGCAGAAAACAATCACCTCTGCATAAAATGATTCTCTTAGTAAGTTCACAGTTAAGCTATCAATGCTTACCCTCTGCATATAAGAGATTTTCTGTGGTGCAAGGGACAGTTAAGAATTATGGGAGGTGGCTGTAAAGGGACTGCTGATGTCATTCTGAAAAGGGTTATAGATTTACAATTAGTGGCTAAATCCAGCTAAGCCAGTCTACTTCTTTATCAGGTGATTTGAGCATGGACAACCCACATAAAGACTGAAGGCAGGTGGAAAGTAATTTTGTCACATGGAAGGCTCAATAAAATGTATTCATGTCAATCTTTGTTTATGTTCAGGAAAGCTGTTTGTTACTTGCCAACTTTGCGACCCAGAAACAGCTACCCGGACCAGATCTTACCTTCTGCTTCTGATTAAAGCTGACATTTATACAGTGAACTTGTGAAGCAGGACCAACTGATTAAGAATGCTGAATTTCACGATGGAACCTGAAGTTTTAATACAGCCGTAAGGCTATATCTGAAGACTAGGGCACAGAAACAGGATTGTGGGGAAGAAGGAAAAGGAGTCAAAATAACCATGGGCAAAAGCAAGCAGCAAATGACTGCAGCAAAGAAAATAAAGGCAGGTTCAAAACCTCACCCTGGAGTTACTCCACTTGAAGAGGCACAAGTATTATGCACATCATAACCACTCCATCAGAACAGAGGAGGCAGCTATACCTGTAGCCAACCATAGCACAGTTCTCCAAAGCAGCTTGTCTTTAATGTGTGCTTGATTAAAGCCAAAGCTCTGCTTCTTCTACACACGGAACAACACACTAACAATGTTTGCTCTAAGAGGCTTGCTGGGACCAGCACATGTATTATTGTGGGTGTGTGAGGAGCTACAGACATGCTCGCCTGCTATCGCAGAGCTGGAGGGTTTTCATTAGATTCAAACAGCAACTGACTCTCCAGGGAAGCTCCTGCTCTTATTTGATAAGGGATGCTCTTTTATCACACATGAAACTGCATGCATTGATCAGACAGAGAGTGTACATAGCTGCCACCCAGAAGAAAGCTGTTTTTCTGTAGCGTATTATGGTAGTGAATTCCTATTACAGTTGAAGATGGGCCCAAAAATGGACAGCTTTGGAAAACATGAGAGCTGGATCTTCTCCTGATCAACAGAAAATATATGCAAATAATATACTTGCTTGGGAGGTTGGTTGATGTTATTTTTTTCAGAAGACAGAGTCTTTATGGTGAATCACAGTGGAGAGGACAACTGAGGTGCTGGGGCTTGCAATTCTAACAAGATTTCTAACAAAATTTCACAGAACTTAGGTATTTATTCTCTGCTATTACAACAAATGCCACCCCTAAACCTAGAGTTTAATGGTCTACAGCATACCTCTCCAATCAAAAGCAAGTTCCATATTCCTATCCAATACTACAAATCCAGTCCTACAAACATGAAAGTGTATGGCTTGGTGACCTCCTTCAATACTGGTCTAACAGGTCATCCAGAAACATCTGGCATGCTGAAGCATCAACAATCTCTTTTTTTCTCTAGTGAGGAATTCACAGAATCACACAGAATTACATAAGGTTAGGGGCTGGAAAGGGAACCTCGAAAGATCATCCAAGTCCAACCCTCCTGCCAGAGCAGCATCACCTATCCCAGATCAAAGAGGAACACATCCAGGCATGTCTTGAATATCTCCGGAGAGAGTGGAATTATATTGTCTGTAGAGCTTTTTAATTTAGTTATTTATTAATGAATTTTATTTTCTCTACATTCTCAGCTACACTCACTTTTGAAGGAGTTACAGCTAACATGAACCTAAAAACTAGATTGCTTCCATCTCTTTTGCCTTACGGATAGGTTAAAGTTGTGTATGCACTTCTGATTCAACAGAATCAGATGCATTTTCTGAAAGTTACCTAAAACTGAATTGCTTCTGTCTCTCGTTCCTTACACATAGGCTGAAGTTGTGTAGGCACTTCTGATTCAACAGAATCAGATGTATTTCCTGAAAGTTACCTGCCAGTGACTAATTCAAAATAAATGTTGTGATTCTATCTATATCTTCTAGTATGTTATAGCATCGTGTGCTATTGACTGGAATTGTACCTATAGCATCTATCTACGGCATCCTGGGAATTGATTAAGGGACATCTTAATTGCCATTTTCTTCAAGTTTTGAAATTTGTAACAGTTGCTATGGATATTTCTTCTTTGTTTCTGCTTTTCTTTTTTTTCACCCTTGACTAAAGAATTTTTTTACTTCCCCTTCGTTACTCAGCTGCAGCTCAAAGACATGACGCAAAATTTTTAAATGAGATGTTAATCCTTGTCATTTATAAGCCCTCTTTTCTCCCATTACTAAACAATGTTTTTATTAACCATATTAACTTCCAGTAAACAATATTTTTAATTAACCATACTAAATGCCACACGCAGCTGAAAAATCAACATTCAATAAAAACAACTAAACCCAGTCTCTCCCCTCCATCTCGACCTCCCCTTACTCCAAACTACAGATGCAATAGACAAGCCTTTTTTCACTCAACGGATCCCAGAGAAGTGTTTTAGTTCTTACTTTTAACAGTGAGGTACATGGACTTGCTGACGTCTGCTCCCACATCATTGCTGACCTTGCAGAGGTAGTATCCACTGTCTTCTTCCAGCACATGCTTAATCAACAAGGAGCCATTGATGAGAAGCTGGATACGGCCATTCAATGCAATTGGCTGGAACTGAGGAACCCCGGCACCTGAAGCAGGACCCCATGGAAATCAGTTAGATAGGAAAGAAAGCATTTCAGGCTTTGGTTAGTTTGTTCTGTTTTGCTTTTTTTTTGTTGTTGTTGTTTGTTGGTTTGATTTTTTATTCCTGTTTGTCTTTTTTAATAAGGTAGAAACTGTCTATAACTTCCTCTTCTTAGAGACTCAATTCCATCAAAATAAAGATGGCTTCTGACATTATCAGAACAAACAGAACAGTTCTCTGCCAGAATGGAATTCATTAAATGAAAAGCAGGAAAAAAACCTTTCAGAGTGCAATAGTAGCAGTAATTTTCCCGTGTTAAAGGTTAAGGAGCAAAAAAAGCTTGGAGCAGGAGTGGAAGAACAAGGAAGGGGGAGAGCGAAAATGAAGATTTTCAGACTGCTCATGGGTAAAAAGGCACATTTGTTGTACATTTAGAGGCTGATAAATTATTGACAATTACAGCTGAACAGTCATACAAGTATGCATCCCTAATGCATACACCAAATGAATTTCTTATGATGAAGAAGGATATCTGTTGTAGTAAACATGGTATACTCAAAGGATCTCTAGGACCTTGTTTATGAAACTCTGGGTAGTGTGGAAAACCACATCAGTGACTGTGTTGCTTGTTTCCTCTTACATTTGACACTCTGAATTTCTTTTACTCCATGTTTGTAGCCAGCATTTATTTGCACTCTTTAAAAAACAGAATAAAACCAACAAACAAAACCTCCAAAACAACCAACAAGCTCACACCCCCAAACTAACAACACAAAGAAAGAATGAATCAAAAGGCTCAGGCCACTAATCAGTCACAATTGTAAAAATTGAAGGTCCAAAACCAGACAGGAAGACAAAGGCTTCTGTGTCAACCCCGATTTTAGGAAAGAAGCTACTTTTTATTGGAAGTAGAGGGTGATTTAGGTAATAGGAAGCAGGATGTTGCCATACTGTCAGCATGCTCTACTGGCTAGAGGACCACCACAAGTTGAGGTTGCTCTAGCATTAGGGGCTCTCTATATGTTAAAATATGGTTCTTGCAAGAAAATGTTTACAATCTACTTCAGCATCAGGAGATAGGATTTCCTGTAAATCTAAAGCAGTCTTCTTCAGTGGAATTCTCTTATGCCACTTTCTGTACAAAGTTAATATCTGTCAGCAGTGATTACAATATGCAGTTGGCTGAGTCAGCCCAGGAGGAAATACAATGAATAAATATTATGGGGAATAATTTTGTATAAAATAGCAAGCAATGACAACCTATGTAGGCTACATCTGGAATATTAAAAAAGACAGACATGCATAATAAAAATCCTTCTAGTCCTAGAAGAATTTGCTTCAGGGGCTTACAGTTACACTGGAGGTCTGGTGGACAATGCAGTGAATTTGGAAGTGTTAAAGGGATAATATCTTCACAAAAAAACAGTTGCCATCATTGATTTTCCAACTATTTTTGTCACATGCATAATGAACATTCACTTTAAGAACCATTTTTCCTGTCACTTGGTTGGAAGGCACACGTGTGCTTCACTAATTCTACCTGTCTTCAACTGGTTACTCAACTAGATAGATGTTAGCACCCACTTCTTACATTTCATCACATGAAAAATGCTGAAGACAATTTGGTGTTCGCAGAAGGGAAAGTGCTGATGCTCCTGTAGATAGCTACAACTCGGCAAAATTCTGCACAACAGTTTGCAAAGGCTTCTTACTCTTCACACACACTGTTACTGCTGTTAAAATGACAGATGCAGGTGTATGGATGAAGCTGCAGAGCGACTACATACTCATGAATCACGGTGTCACACATTGGTTGATCTTGGTAAGGACCTCAGGAGGTCAGAAGATCTAATCTCTTTGCTGAAGCAAGACCATATACAGATAGCATTTGACTATCACAAGATCACAGAATGTTAGGGGTTGGAAAAGACCTCTGGAAAACACAGAGTCCAACCCCTCTGCCCAGAGGAGGACCATAATCTAGTGCAGGTCACACAGGACCACATCCAGATGGATCTTGAAAGTCTTCAGAGGAAGAGACTCAACAACCTCTCTGGGGAGGCTGTTTCAATGTAAAATTGTCAAGTATGAGACTCTGCAGCCTCTCCAGGCACCATGTGCCAGTCCTCAGTCACTGTAAAAAAAGTGTTTCCTTATACACTCAGAGGGAGTGCTGTTATACTTCACTGTATGACTTTTGCCTCTATAAGTCTGAAGGTCTTAAATCAGGAGATTCTTGCTGATTATGCAGTGTCTGTAATGATCGCTGCCATTCTATTTCAGAGACAGCAAGTCCATCTCCATTACTTGTCTATCTTCATGTACAAAAAAATTAATGTTCTTTTTTCATTTTTCGCTGACATGAAAAGCCAATGACACAACTTACCTGCAACTGTTCAGTTGCCCTTTCTATGCTGTTGTGGTACCTACAGATGAATGATGATTTAACTGCTTTGCTCCTGCTGAGTTCACCTCAGCAATTATTTCATAATTTGTCACAAACTTTGTTTATAAACCAATCACATAATATATCTTATTAAAAGAAAATGTGACATATATCACATAAACCTGTATAGCACCTTGGTTAGACTAGGTATTGAAACTACTGTCAACCACTATCAAAATATAGGCTTTTGTAAGACTGCTGACCTTTCCACCTAGAGTTATTTTGGAAAAAAAAAAAAAAAAGAAAAGAAGAAACTACTGATGGCTTTAGCTATGTCACATATCCACTAAAATGTTCTTTTACACTTAATTACAAGTCAGCCACCCTAGCTTGACATCTTCTTTCAGCACACAACAATTTTTTTTTTTTTTGGTGACCTATAGTAATAATTAAAGCCCCTTATACCATTAAGATTAATGGAATCTGGAGTGCATTTTCCCAAGATTTATCAATAAAGGCAAAAAAAAAGTCTTTAATATGAGCATTTATCTTCCCTCACTCTTTGTCTTCAAACATAATTTATATTTAGATCCAAAGGAAATAAAAAATAGACATAGATAGTTTCTTCTCAACAGCATCTAGTTTTACTTTTTAAACAGTTCATTCATTTAGATTGAATGCAGAGTTTGAGAGTTTGTTTTCTTGCTAAAACCTACCAGAAAAAAAAATTGGCCAGAAGATGCTATCTAGGAGGCAGCACATTTTAATTAAAAAGCAGTCAATTTCATATGGTTATGGAGGGTCAAGTGGGGTCAATTTTAATGCTCTGTTACATGAGAAGAAAATGTTAAACCATTATGTAAAGTGCATACTGAATTACTGCTTATGCTAATGCTACCTGACCTTTCTTTTTTGCTGAAAAGATATGATTGGCCACGTTATCACAAAATTTGAAGGGAGAAAAAAAAAAAAATCAGCCAAATGCTGCCAGTGACCCTTGTTCTAAGGTTGTTTCAATCAAAACAGTATCTATTTTCTCTCCGACATCCATTTCATCACTTGTCCACTGAGGCTGTAGCTAATGCAGGCACATGTTCATAGCTGCAGGATGTCTCTAAGGCAGGGCAAAAATCTATCTAGCTCAGCCTTGTGTCTATTACAATGGCCAGCATTCTCCGCTTAGGGAAATGACACAATAACAGCATAAACATGCCTGATACTTCTCTTATTGCAGTCTGTCAGCCTCACAATGAAAACCAGCAGTTTATAGGTGAATAAGCTGTTACAAAACCGGAATTAATCTGTTCTCAGTGGTTGTCAGAGGAATCCTACCTTTTGAGTACTTCCAGACAATGGTAGGAACAGGGTAACCTTCTGCAGAGCAGTTGAGAATTACAGCTTTTCCATAGATCCCATCCTGGTCACTAGGCTGGACCACAAACCGGGGGGGCACTGTAGAAGGAAGCAAAAAGAGCTATGAAAAATTGGTGCAACTTACCAGGTAATTAAAAATGGCAGAACAATCAAGTAAGGAGGCATAACATTTCATAGTGGAAAGCAAAAATCAGAACCAGCTTTATGATGATGCAGTGACAGCAAAGCTGGTTTTACATGCTCATTTATTTTCTGTGCGGAGTCTCAATATATTTCTTCCCAGGCACAATAAAAGCACTGCTGTTTATAGGACACAGACATAAGTTAATAAAAATCTCTCCATAGGAGAGGTTATAAAATGGACCAACAGATAAATCCTACTGTTGAGGTCAGAAAAGAAATGCTTTCTAACAAAGGCAGACGTTTGACAGATGTCTAAGAAAATGGATGTTTTCTGTGGCTTTTTTTTTTTTTTTAGTAACAGTGTACTAGTAAACTTTATAATAATAATTATTGAGCATAAATAATATTTTTAAAATAATGCTTTCAATAGCAATAAAATACTTCAACATTAAGATGAGGTTGAACTGTAACTTCTGGGTTTTTTTCAATAACAGTTTACTAGTAAACTTCATAATAATTATTATTGAGCATAAATAATATTTTTAAATGCTTTCAATAGCAATAAAATACTTCACATTAAGATGAGGGTGTTTGAACTGTAACATCTGATAAGACATTTCTTTCCAAACAGACATAGAAAAGTTCAGCACTATTTTCTCCCATCAAGCTGAAGAGGAAACGTCTTACTAGAATAGATATGTGTATCATTAGACTTATTCTAAGGCAGCACTTGAGTTGAAGACCACTGCAGTGAGTCTTCCAAACATCAGCAGGTACATATCTATTTATACATAAATAAAATAAAAGCTGTCTATCTCAAGGAAAAGCTCTACATAGCTAAGAGGCAGCACATACACAGTGAAGAAAACAACTTATGACAACACTACACCTACAGTTTGTCAGGAAGACCAGATAATTACTGGCAAAGTATCAATAAAACTTGAAGATTAAAAAAAACCAAACAAACTGACAACTGTGAAGAATGTTTTTAAAAAATCACGAAAATTTTTTATTATTAAAAGTGATTAATGAATTGATTAAAGCCAATTAAGGTCACAGATTTCTGTGGATCTCCTGATCTTTGATTCAGGATATGAAGTAAATGTCTGAGAAAAAAAAGTAAGCTATTTCTATCTTTAGCTTGCATGTTGTTCATTTTGTAATTTCTTAGAGTGATACAGAGAAAATGTATCAGGGCAACTGAGCCTGCAACAGACTTTTCTCCTCTCAAATCAGGTACAGAAACACACGCAGATATAATGCAGTAAAGGAGAAATTCCCAGAGTTGTTGCTTTCCTTGCCCCTCTGCAGCATAGGCACACAGGGACACACAAGCAACCTCACAAATTCACAGCTCCGCATGTCTGTGAGGAGAAACTTGAGCTGACAGTGTTGATATAGAGAGGACTGCTAAAAGTTAGAGGAAGGCATACTCCATCCAGGTACAAAGGACATTCCTCACAATGGCTAGAGTCTTCCTCTTTGTGCCTCCATAATCCAGACTACTTGCCAACTTTCTCTTTCCACCTTCATAGACAGAATGGCATTTAAAAGAGGAGAAGAATCTTCCGGAGAAAAAAAAAGTTCCTTCTACTGGATCTTTTGCACTGAATCCTATAGCTGCAATGCAAATCTGTTTTACTGCCTAACTGCATATAAAGAAGCTCCAGCGCTGTTTGGAATGCAGCTAGAAGAAACAGAAGGGGCTAAGAGTGACAGAGGCAAAAGACACTCTTGTTCTAGGAGATGCGCACTGTTATCAAACACTTCAGCTTCCCAAATGGCTGCCACATTGGCAAACACATATATTTTGTTAATTCATAATAAGTAAGCATCAAACACAAAATCCCAGCAGCAGTGACACTATGTGATCACCCGCCCTGTTTTAATTATCTGCTCCAAGAAGACATTTGCTTCAGTAGCTCTTTTCTCACTGTTCTGTGTTCATTTTATCACCAAACACAAAAGGAGACCCAAGTACTTGTTTACCAAAGCAGATGAAAAGTACAATTAGTTGCTCAACTCAGCATGGTGGCATCAGCTTGTTTCACCTCAGTAACTGTAAGTACATTTCTATTCACAGCTTCTGGAAAATCAATTATAAGCTACTTATCTATAAGGAGGGTAGACCAAAGAGAAAAACAAAGAAAAAAAAACCCCAAACCTCTAAACCCCCAACCTTAAACCACAAAAGTACCTCAGCTGTATCAGCGTTACAGGTGTGTGAGTTCAAAGGGTGCAATGTTGAAAAACATTTTACTTATGTTCTTTGTTTGACGCTGGCAAGAAGTGCTAATTTTTCAGGAAATAGTTTATTATATTAAATGGGCAGGAATACGCAGGAAGTTCTGGGAAAATTAAACAAGATGGCCACATATGGAATAAAAGCAATCAGACATCAAAATACTATTTACATTAATTTGTAAAAATATTTTCCTTTGTCTAACCACTTTGGGCATATATAGAGAAAAATAGATGCCAAGTGTAAATCTTTTTTTACAGATTTCTATGGAAATGCATCCTTCCACACCTTAATGAACTTATCTAGATATTCTTAACGTGTTGAGCCTTTACCGTCGACAAGGTCTTTACATCATATTGGTTTCCCTGTATCTTGCGAATATATAAAACGTGAGGTTTTGCTCAGATATTCTTGGCATTCTCATTCTTAATTATTACTTTCAGTATAGAATGGTACCAGAATGGTTACTGTGGAAATCAAATTTTGCCATATAATCCCCAGAACATGGTGTATGATTAGCAGTCACAAGGGTCTCCTTCTACTAAAGCAGGTTTCAACCTTACATGGCAAAAACTATAACCACATCCAGCAACAGAAACATTTTCTATATTTAGTAAAGCTTTTGTCTTCCTTTACAACTACTTATAAAAATGCCAACTGCTGCTCTGATTTTGTAGACATGACCCTTGACACACAGTCTTAAGATTGCCAATAGAAATCAGAAGTGATTCTGCAGTAAAACAGAGTCACTTATTCAATGACCTTTCAGTTGTGTCTGTATTGCTGTCTAGGTAAAAGCAGCACAGGATTTTCTTAGAAAAATGATTAAAAAGTAAAAGTACACAGAGAAGATTTTCACATTTTTCTTTCCCATTAATAGTTTATTTATCAATTTTACTTCAAGTAATAATTTGTTTAGTGCTGTGTGCTACTAGATTCAGGAAGACAACACAGTAGACTATTTGATCTGGATTTTGATACCTAGCTGTAGTTTATAAAGCTATGTTCACTTTCTCATTATCTTTCAGAATTCATCTGCATTTAAAGAAAACTTATGTAGTAAGAATTTAAAAAATATAATTTCTCTCATATGCCTAAGTAGAGTTAATGGAGAAAAGAAAATTCATTCTCCTCCAATTTAGTTGTAAAGATGTGAGCCTCCTCTCTCCCTTTATAAGTGAAACACTCTGAAATAGCTCAGGAATATGACTGAACTGTTCTACTTTTACTGTCACCCATGTTTCAGAAGCACAGTCCCTTGAGTCTGTAAAGGAGGGTATTTAAAATTGCTTTTACAGTGAATTTCTGTTAGGCTTTCTCATTTAATGCAGACCACAGATCTGTGATGAGAAATGAGCTGTTGAATTGCTTAGTGTAAGAGCAATAAGTTGACAGATGCAAACTACTTAATGGCTGAACTCGAAGGGCCTAAAACCTGTATTTTCAGTCAATATTGTGACTAGCTTTCATAAAGGGAAAACAAAGATGGAAGCAATTAGAATAGGATGTTGAAGATAACATGAACTTCATAGTGCCATTTTAAGGGAAAAGAAATGCTTTGGTTATTTTTCTGGTGTGAAACAATCCTGGAAAGATGATAAAACAGGAGTTGGTATCCTAGGAAGAGAAACTTTACTAGTAGCCTTGCTGCTCACAATGATGGACTTCACAGCCTGATAAGAAAAATGAGTTTATGAATGAGTGCAAACTTTGCCTGATACAATTTTGTTTTATGTAAATCAGATAATCCTTCCTGAAAATGCTTTTCTTTCAGGGACAAACACACACTCTTCTTACTGGAGCTCAAATCTATGCAAGTACTTCTGGCTCCCAAGTGTAAAGATTAGTATATCACTCTGGAGAGAAATTCTGAAAGCTCCTAACATGAGCTCCTCTGGTGGGATACTGAAGTGAGTTAAGAAATAATCTATGACATTGGCCCAGATTAAAGTGTTTCATTTTTACATGGAATATTTGTACTTTACATTTAGATCATACTGTCAAAATGATAGAAGAAATTTAATCAGCCAAAGCAACCTCTGATGTATTAATGAATGAGATCATTAAACACTGTACTTTAGCAAAGTTGAACAGCTATTAAATTTGGTCATTGGACCTAAGGGGTCAATTTAGCTGGTTTAGTGAAACCATTTGCTAAGCAGTTCAAGAAAAAAAATGTACTTTTGTAAAATGAGACAGTACCTAGTGGGTTGTGTTGTTCAGGTTTGTAGGGTGAGAACATTAAATAGGAGGTGAACCATTTAAGAGCAACGTTGAAAGCCACAGTGTAAACACCAGCAAAGAAAGTAAATAACTTTTGACACCTGCTGCAAACATAAATCTTCTCCCTCTGCTTCCCTATCATAAACTGCTTTACTGCACAACACCAGCACCACCACCAAACATTAGAAAGCAGATGTGTACTCAAGGCTCAGGGATTCCTCATTGGACGCCTATCTATCTAATGATATTCTACATTCCTGGCAAGCACAAAATGAAAACACATTTATGCTTAATGCACTAGGTGCATTAAGGGGTGTGGGGTGGAGTGTGTGGGTTATTAGGTATTTAAAAACCTTATCTGAATTTTAACTCAAATATGTTCGCTAATGGGAATTTTAAAATCATGATTGATGCACTCATCTGTTTTCTGGCAGTATCCAAAAAATTCTGCACTCATGATACATTTATGAGCTTTTTCTTTTTGGTTGCAAATTAATATCTTCTTCACTGCTTCTTATTTCATAATTACTTCATTCCCATTTTAGGAAACCCTACAGAAATGAATAACACATGATAAAGCGTATATAGATTTTTAATCATCCTTTGGAAGGCAGTCCTAATGAGTAAAGCTTTAATTAATTCTGCATGATGATATAAGTAATGACAGAATGACATTTTCCTAATTTCTGTGGATGGCTTTTATGACAGGATCCTATTCTTTCCTTTTCTTAATAGTGTGCCTACTAAACCAAGAGTGGAACAAGAAATAAAATAATCAAAATAATAATTACTTGTAAGTTTTTGAGAAAGCCTTCTAGCCTGCAAATTTTTCGATGTATTTCCAGAGGAAATGCAGGCTGGGATCTGATGGAGCACAATATTTTCTGAACAAAAGCTGTTTTCACTCACCTGGACTGCCTATCTACAACCCCTAGATCCAGTGAACATTATAAGCTTCTCCCAGGGGCTAATCACTGAGCTTTGCAAAGTTATTTCATAACTAATCAAGTCTGCTTTACTCTGCTTTGGTAAGATCTCACAAGAGTACTGAGTCCAGCTCTGGAGCCCTCAACACAGGAAGGACATGGACCTGATGGAGTGGGTCCAGAGGAGGGCCACCAAGTTCACCGAGGAGCGGGAACACCTCTGCTATGAGGACAGGCTGAGGGAGCTGGAGCCACTCAGGAGGTTGGAGAAGGACTATTTACAAAGGTCTGTAGTGATAGCATAAGGGACAGTGTTTATAAATCAGAGAATACTAGATTTAGACTGGATGTTAGGACAAAGTTCTTTACCATGAGGGTGGTGGAACACTGCAACAGGTTGCCCAGGGAGGTAACATCCCCACACCTGAAGATCTTCAAGGTCAGGCTCAATAAGGCTCTGAGCAATCTGATCTATTGGAGGATGCACCTGCTGATTGCAGGGGGTTTGGACTAGATAGGAGGCCCCTTCCAACACAAATCATTCTACAATTCTATGATTCCATGACTTGTATCTTGTACTCCAGGTGAAACATGTGTTCAGAAGAGCCCTCCTGAGTAGATTTTCTGCTGTCTCAGTAGAGATGTTTTCAGTCACCTCTTTTCATTCAGTTTTTAGGCTTTCAGCTCTACTGGATGTTTCCCTCCCTTATGATTTACCTGAAATTAGCCAGTAAACTGTGAAGACAAATACTAAGAGATCTATGGCATGTGACTGTCTCATTTCCAGATCTTCATCAAAAATAAAAGTGACACAGAGAACTGAGATTGTCCTTACATCTTCTTACTGAGGGCTGCATAGGTGCTCAAAAGCTTTTTCTCTCTTTCTCTCAATAGGCACCTTCCACCTCCTATGTGATGCTCCACAAGGAAGCTCTGTGGAAGCTGATCATCTTTCTCTGATATTTAAGGCCAAGAAAATCCAGCCTTGCTGGCCAGCGATTTTTAGGACACCACTTTGTTGCTTTATAGAGCACAAAATAATTAAGAAAGCAGTGAAGATTTACCATAAGGTGCTCTCAGGTTGTAAGAGATCAGTGCTCAATTTTCTTTTGCCATTTGATACTCCTGGTACAACAGCAGTGTAGCTAAGTTATGAAAAATAATATTTATAGGGAGAATGTATTTAACAGACTTAAATAATTAATAACTGAACAAAAATATGCTAGAAACCCCCAAACATATACATGTGATCAGCTGTTGAAAATAGTGAGGAAAATAACAAGCTGTAAAACCAAAGAATTTATGAGACTGCCTGAATCCCACAGAGGCTTGTGTACTCATTAGTGGTTTAAATGTAGAAGCAAGCCATTGGACTCTTGGGAATGGACTGGATTTAGATTCTACATTTAAGTCTACTCTATACTGTAATACAGTATGGACTCTTACTTAGTTTGGAAAGATGATAGCCATTATTTTGAAGTATATTTTTATAATGAATATAACAACATAGATAAGAAAAAAGGAACTTTATGGGGAACAGTCATACTTGCTACTGGGTCTCCCATTCACTGTCTACTTTCATGTAAAAAAGAACAATCTTTACATAATGAAGACATTTTCTGAACGTATCTCCTGACATTTAAGTTTAGAGTATGCTCTATTGAGAAACCATCACACAGCATGGATTAGAACCAAAATGAGGTAAAGCATTGTTTCTTCTCTCTTCAGTGGGAGGAAAAAAAATCATAGTTGCTTTAAAAAAATATATTATTCAGATATATAGCACCCACAAATTAAAAGATGAGGAAGGATCAGAAAGCTTGGAGAAGAAATAGAGGTAAGGAAAGAATGTGTATAAGTCAGGTCAAATACAGAGGAATAGTGGTCAGTAGTGATCCTCTGATGGCTGACTTTCTTCTGACCTAGTGAAATGAAACAGCTGAGGCAATTCAACATGAGAGAAAGAGGCCACGGCAAGGTTTTGGCAAGAAATTCAGGTCAAACATCATAATATATTTTCCTCTTACCTTCTAAGTGGAAACAATTATCCCATATGCATACATAAAACTGATTAAGTCATTACCATTTAAAGTGACAGAGACGAGGAAGGCTTAAAGGAGGCTGCTGCAGAGCACTAGTGGGGAAGAAAAATAAGCAGGAGGGGAAAAAGGGAAAATCTGAAAATCTGCAGGACTAAGACTCCGGAAGACTTCTCCAGCTACCTTCTATGATGCCCATGGGTTGTTATCCCACCACTGACGCTGAGCCTTCATCAGGAGATGCAATTAGAGCAGCAGCACACAAGAGGAAATAAAAGTATTGGTGTCAGTGACATGAAGTGGTTGTGAAAGCAGGCTCCTCATAACTCCTTAATGTGAAGGGAAAAATAATTAATGCCAGAACAGGCAGCTAGAAGTAGACATGTCCAGGGAACAAAGGCAAGGTCAGTCAGTGTCTTGCCAGAAGAATTACACACTGACAGCAGGAGGCATGGAAACTGCATCTCAGACAAGGCAGGAAAAGGTTAGGAGAAGGCAGGGCTTGTCCCTGTCAATGGGACAGAGAGCAGAAATCCTTTCACATGAGGCCACTTGAGCTGTTATAGTCCCCTGGGTCTTGGTGCTGAAAAAAGTACAGACAGCATTTGCAGAGAGCAGATTTTTGGTGGTGCAACCTAGATGTTCATCCCTAGATGAACCATCCCTGTTCAGATGAGATGTCTGTAGGAACTTCTAGGGAGCTGCTAGAGTTATTTGGCCCCATCACTTAGAACACTGAGCATAACTGTAAATCAGGTGTGACCTCAGCTGTTATTAGATGCAGCATTTCTGCTCTGGGCAGCCACAGCCAGTGGAATTTGTCAACTTTCCCTTCTCCAGAATGAAGAGAAGGTGAGGTAAATTTCTTATTATTAAAATGATGAATCAAGTTAAAAGCTAGCAGAACAGCTTAGACAGATGGGGAAAATAATGGACATTAGTACTGAATAATACTTAAATAAGACTGAAAGAAATAATTCTTAGCTAAAAAAAAAACCAAAAAACAAACCAAACAACACAAACAATGAAAAAACCCAGAGCAGTAGTATTTATATCAGCATTTATATAAAAACTAAAAGTAAAAAAGCAGTGGACCTATTTGCCATTGGGTTTGGGGAACACCAGCATAGATAAAATATAAGCATACATATTCAATATTTGGTAATCTAGTGAGTAATTAATTAAGGATAGTCCTAAGACAATGGGAAGAGCCATTCAGAAGATTTTAATTCAAATGTGGTTTAGATTGGGAAAGATGGCAAATCCCATGAGTATTTTTAAGATTATCGTGGTGGGCCTAAATGAGCCAAAATATGCCTGAAACTGTCCTGAATTGCCCAGATATGGTCTCTTGCTCCCCCTCCTTCTGTGCTGGGGGAAGCAACTGTGGGAAAGGAAAACCAAAGCCCTGGCTTCACCTAATGTGGTCAAGCTTGACAAAGTGCCATTCTGATTGGCTGATCTATGTCCAAAGACCCATTAGACTCGGGCTGCATTGATAAAAGAGAGAAGCAGGTAACAGAAGGGCTGCTTCTGCCTCAACCTGCTGTCTGTGCTAGCATCCTTCTTGCCCCTCTGCAAGTTTCCAGCCATCGCCAATCAAGAGGAACCAGGTCAGAGACTGTGCTAGAGCCCCAGCTTCCTGAGAAAAGAGCCTGGGAAAACTCCAAAGCCTCTAACAGCTTTGAAACTACCAACAGCAACCCCTCCATATGATTTGGGTACTGTCTGATACTATAATGTGGCCCTGGAATTCCAGAGAGACTACTGTGAGAGACTGAAGGCTCTCCCTTGTTTGAATCAACAAAGATAAGGATTGTTGTCTCCTTCCCCCAAACTCAGACAATGTTCTTGGCTGAATGCAAATTATCAAAGATACTGCACTTTGCTAATGCTCCAGGATGTAAATACTGTGGTCTGTTGTGACTTTCCTGGATTTCTGCCTAGCACTGGCTTTCAGGATATTCATCAGATATCCCAAAGAGAAAAGACTTGTATATTTCAGGGGATGAACAGGTAAGCGGCACAGGCAGGGAGTGGAGGCCCGCTCCAGTGCTGCCGCTGGACTCTTGATAAAGCATGACAATGCACAGGAGGAATTTCCTGGGGAGCTACACCTGGACACTGATAAGACTGGGACTGCAAATATTATATAAAAAAGACATGAGAAATGCCTGCAAAAAAGAAGAAACTCAGGAGGAAGAACCCAGGGAGAAGAATTCAGGAACAACAGCTCCACCTGACGAACACTACGGAGCACTCCTGGACCACGCACACCTCTCTCTCACCCCCACGTCTCCATCTGATGGTAATAATAGGTGAACCTGCTCTGCAAGGGGATTGGACTAGATGATCTTTCAAAGTCCTTTCCAGACGCTGACATTCTGTGATTTTATTGATTTATCATAATGTAAGACAAGGTATCACAATGTATCACAAGGTAACTTGGTTAAAGTGTAACTTCAAAAGATGTTGAAAGAGAGATATCTCTCAGAAAGTTTTTTTCAACCTAAAATGTTTCCTTACCAAAACTATATTCACATCTATTTTAAGGCAAGATGTGGTGAAGTCAGCATGAGAAAATAAATCTTGTTGACTGCATAAGAAGCATAGATAGGGAAAAGAGCATGGTAACAATGGAGAGTCTTTTCCCCATGAAGCTGATACCAATGCTTTTCTGTTTTACTGACATATTATGAGAGTCTGATCTAAATAAAACATGAAGAAAAATCAAACAAAAGTGATAATAAAGCACAAATTGATACAATTTCAAAAGCTTGATTGCAATGAATGGGCTCGTGCCTCTTAAAAATTTCTAGGAAGTCAGCCTTGTGGCTCTCTTATCCATACTGTGCACTCGAGGATTTTTGATTAGTTTCATGACTTTTAGATAGAAAAGCTGTATTAATTCCTGTATTTCATTGCTGTGTGTACTCTCTGTTATGAAGAGAGGGATTACCATAGTTTCCTGGTTTTTTATACTTCCCATCAAACAGATGTCGTTACAAAATACTGATGAATTTCTCATAATTGGTGCCCTTCAAACTAATTACATCTGCTTACCTCTCACGATTAATTGACTTTGGTGCTCCACAGCTGCTGCATCGTTTCTAGCTATACAGGTATAATTCCCATTGTGCATCAGCGAAAGATTAGAAATCCTTAAGGAGCTGGTGAAGTCGATGTTGTCAATTGTCACCCCAAGGCTGGCTGGAATTGGTCTGCCATCCTTCTGCCAGGTGATTGTGATGGGCAAATCCCCAGAGACCACCACACAGGGAATGAAGACCCTCTGCCCGATGGAGAATCGCGGGAACTCAAAAGGCTGAATAAAAGGTGGAACTGAAACAAAAGAGGAAAGGGGAGACGTTGCAATTACAATCTCTTTTCAGAAAACAACAAAACGGAACAGGTGTGCAGTGCTGAATATGTAAAATTAACACCTTTGACAGCCATAAAGCATTGTTTAGCTTAAAGAAAATCACATCTTTTGAAAAATGTCTTTGTTTTTTCTTGAATACCCAGTGTATAGGCAGAGCTCATAAACAGTGAAATCCCCAGCTTCTAGAGACAGCACATGCCACTGACAGATTCCTGAAAGACTATTGAGAGGTCTTCCAGAAATCAGTCTACCAGCTTGCAACTTTCCATGTCTTTCAGTAGTGACACAGCCTGGATAATCCAGGAAGAGCTCAGCAGCTTTCAAGGTATGGTATGAAGGCTTTGCTTAGGCTCACCAAACAAAACTGGAAGAAGTTTGCTTTCCTCTGGGACATGATGAAATGGAGTGCTAAGTTTATCTAACTGCTCCTGACACTTCTTTCTTAGTGTTTCAAGTCACAGTCCTCAGTAGATTTAGTTACAGGTATGAAGTGAAAGGCTTATACAGTACTTGTATTAAAATGGATTTCTAAACATGACAGTACAAGGCATAAATGCTTAGGATGACAATTCTTTTTTGCTGCATATATTTTACTTGGTGAAACCTTTTATATTTATTTTACTAGCTTATTCTGTGGCTGAACCAAAACCCATGAAAGAAATGCTCTTATTTTTTATCATAGGGAAGAATTCCCTTTAAAAGAACCCACAGTTTATTTTCAGATATTGGATTCACTAAACACAAGTGTTAATAGAGATGCCTCACTTTCTCTGAGTTGTAATTGGAACATTTATGAACAATTTGGTAAATTAAGACTCAAATACCTACTCACATAAAAGAATTTAAATCTTTTACATATAGTGCATAGGTGCACTATAACTACCAGGACATTGATCTAAGATATATTTCTATCAATCACTCCTGAAAATACTGTAAAACTGACTTTACTATCAGTACTCAAATACCCATTTATCAAAAGAGAAGGTTCCTAGAGGTTATGGACCTTAGATAAAGGAGTGCATTTTCATACCCTTGTGTGAAACATTACTTATATATACTCTGTAGTACATTTCAACATCTTTAACAGGAAAGACTGAGGGATATCCACAGTAGATCATTTATACTGCTGTGCATTAGCCAGCTTCATAACAAAATGGAGCTTGTAGCTTTATCTAACTGTATTTCTTTTGTCTCGCTTTAGCAAACCTAAGGCTGTGTTTTCTCCAGAACTGAAGCAGAAAAGAAGAAAAAAATCTTCAAAACAGTTGCAATGTATGGTAGCCCACTGACCTCTTTAGCAGCATTTTCACTCCTCTGCCATCATCCTGTTTCTGAGATGGAGAGAAATGTACTTGTGACCATTACAATGTTAGCTCAAGGTATTTCTTTCTATCGTTTCATATGATAGATGTTCCTCCTTCAGGAGCAAGAAAGTTTAGCACTAAGAAAGTGATAGAAACTCCCTAAAGGAATGAGAAGTTATGACTGAGTGCAACTGCCACAGGGAGGTAACCTCAGACACAGGGTACCACAACACAGCTTTACAGGATTTTCCTGACTTTGTCCGACTTTGTCCAAGCATGGCTCACTGTCTGGAGTTAAGAAGTGCTGCTGCAATCAATTTTTCTGACATGCTCTAATGCCTTATCATGACTGCCATCTCCCAGATTGCTAACACCTGCCCTCATTGTGTTTTGGAATCAAGTTTATGGCAGAAAGATATTTAGTAAAAGTTACGGTGTTTATTTGAATTTTGGGTGCCGGAATTTAACTGCTTTTTTTCACTTGGACTCCAACTGTCACAAAGTAAGGCAGAATGTCTGCCTGACTCTTTTAATTATCTTCATTCAGCTAATACATTCACAGGTAGTATTCTAGATTCTTTGTACATCAGCAGGGAAAAACAAACAAACAAACAAACAAAAATAAACAAAACAAACCCCCAAACACTACCATCCCTCCCCCCAAAAAAAGCAACCAACAAACAAACAAAAAAACCCCCATTCTAACCCACCCACCGCATTTCTCTTAGCATTTATTGACATGCAGGCGATAATAGAAGTGGGAATGAGAAATTTTTAGAATGAGACTTTCCCCTCAATGAGTGCAAATATCTGCTAAATGCCAAGTGACCCCTTTACTGTGTTGGCTAGCACATTTCTGCCTAAACACTTCTCTTAGTCTCAGACATCATTACTGAAAGATATGTTAAAGTTCACAACGAGGTGGCAAATTGCTTCAGTATTTTCTGCTGACTGAGTAGCAAATATGAATGAATCTTTCATAGACACAATAATATCTGAAGTCAGACAACATATTGCTCAAAGATTATTATATGCATCTTCCCTCTCCATCTCCCTGATGAAGAAAATAGGGAGCAGGAGTACTGTCACATTGAAGTATTTTTCAGAAAATACTGGTTTGTAAGACTGCATTTGCCAGTTCTAAAATTTAAGTAGCAGCCTGTGGAGCATTTCAGAAATTGGGTAAAATATTTATAGAAGGCACATTTCCTCTCTACTCAGGTTTTTTAAGATACAGAGGAAACAAGCATTTATTTCTGCTTCATGAAATATAATGTATATTTGATCTGCACCAGCTTCATTCCTGACAAGAAGCTTATTTCAAAAATCAATGTGCAATTTAAAATCAGTCCTTAAAAAAAAGTGAACAGTCTAACAATAGCTTTGAAATATTGAAGAATGTTTTTCAGCTACAGTATTTATCAGTCTGGGCTAATAAAGGGAGTTCCTGGTTGACCTAACATAGCAGAAACATTTTCTTCTTGTTCGTTTGAAGAAGGAAAGAATAACAAAAAAACTCATGTAACAAAAAATGTAGAATAAAGGATATCTGAACTCAGATAGATTTCTGCAATACAAAAGCTGCCATATCTATCTATCTATCTATCTATCTATCTATCTATCTATCTATCTATCTATCTATCTATCTATCTATCTACCTACCTATCTATCTACATATCTACCTACCTATGCAATAAAAAGTTACCGTATATTCTTATATCCTTGACAGAAGAAAATATCAAGCTTGATTAACCAATATGTGAGTTACTAAACCCATAATAACTTTGAAAGAGAAAAGTTACATAAGTATAAATGTATTTTAAGTGTGTTTAAAATACTTCAAGGTGTGAAGACACGTTTTTCTTCCCTATATATAGCTTGAGTTTCACCATACATCAGGTCTGGTATTTGATTTTTGGGGTAAATTATATTATTTTATATATGTTACTTGTTTACTACATGTGGAGAGGGCTGTATGAGTACATGAAAGGGCTGTTTCTTCCTCTGCACACAACAGGCAAAAGGATGAAAATTAGTCCTTCATACAACAAAGTGCAATGTCTTGGGAAAGCTTTATTGATGAGTGCTTGAATTAACTCTCTATTTAAGAAGGCAAGAATGGACCAGCCTCATTAGTGCTAATGCAAAAAGATTTAAATTATGTTTTTGTGACCTAGCAAGGTCTTCTGTTCCTCTAGGAGATTACTGTAGAAGAGGGCAAAGAGGGCTTCCATGCTGCTCTTCATTAGCCAAGGAACATCCTTAATTTCTTGCACTTCACTCCATGGGAGTTATGTTGCAAGAAACTGCTAAGCTGATTCACAAAACTAGAGTATCCTGCAGACAGCCTGTCTCTCACAGTAGCCTTGTGAACATGATACAGGTCTTCTGTGGCTCTGCATAGTAAAATGAATGTTTTCCTCTGTTTTATCATTATAAATGGTTCCTTAACGGACATTCTTGCAACAGCATTGTTGCAGGTCCTGTGCCCACAGTATTTTTGGGCACAGGATATACACATTATACAGAATATACACATTGGTTGATGCAAGGTAATAACCACTAAGCTACGCAGTCTCTCAAAGCAGGTGCATGACCCTAGATTACATGCACTGGGAATGCAAAAGCCAAAACCGTTTTGTCTCTGCACAAACCCTAACCATGGTCCAGTCATTTGTAGCTTATCTCAGCCATGCATTGGCGCAATCCCAAGCACAAATCCAGGCTGGGTGGCCAATGGCTGGAGAGCAGCCCTGAGAAAAAGCACCTGGAGGTCTGGGTTGACGAAAAGCTCAAGAGACAGTGTACACATGCAGACCAGAGAGCCAACCATGTCCTGGCCTGCATTAAGAGAACCATAGCCAGCAGGGCAGGGGAGGGGATTCGGCCCCTTTACTCTGCTGTCGTCACACAGTACCTGAAATACTGTGTGCAGTTCTGGAGCCCCCAATACAAGAAGGACATGGAACTGTTGGAGAGAGTCCAGAGGAGGGACATGAAGATGATTAGAAGGCTGGAGCACCTCTGCTATGAGGGCACGCTGAGAGAGTTGGGGCCTTTCAGCCTGGAGAAGAGAAGGCTTTGAGGAGACCTTATAGTAACCTTACAGTATCTGAAGGAGGCCTACAGGAAGGCTAGAGAGGGACTATTTACAAAGTCTTGTAGTGACAGGATGAGGGGTAACGGGTTCAAACTGGCAGAGGGGAGATCTAAACAGGATGTTAGGAGGAAGCTATTTACAGTGAGGGTGGTGAGACCCTGGAAGGGGTTGCCTAGGGAGGTTGTGGCTGCTCCCTCCCTGGAGGTGTTCAAGGCCAGGTTGGATGAGGCCTTGAGAACCTGTTCTAGTGGGAGGTGTCCCTGCCTATGGTGGGGAGTTGGAACTGGATGATGTTTGAGGTCCCTTCCAACATAAACCATTCTATGATTCTATGATAGCTTCTCCTAAACAAATCCATCCCTTGTGAATGATGGCCTGAGTAATTGCATACAGTTCCTGATGAACTGGATTTTTCTTCTACTTTTTTATATATATTAAGCCTTATCAGAAGGGCATGTCATTCATGAACTATCTGTTAATGACATTTACCGAACCAAGCCTTGTACACTCTTCCCCCTCTGTTTGAAAACATATCCTGTCTTGAAAAGACAATGCCTTTATTTTCTTAGAGCTTAAGTGTATACATTGGAAAAAAGAAAGAACCAAAGGAAAATCTAATGCCTCTGTTGATGTGCATTTCTCTCTACTCCTAAGTTAATTAGCTACAAAAATTAACCCCACATTCGAACATCTTCAATCTGACTACAACAAGCTGTGGTATTTTTGTCAGGAACTGCCACTGGGCATGGCAGAGCAAGTGCTGTGATTCAAGGCAGCTTGCAACAGAGACTTCACCCTTCACCTTAGTCCCCAGTCTCCTTTCCTGCAGTGCCACACTGGTAGTTCAGGCTCCTTGTTGATGTTTTGGGAGCTTCTCCAAAATAAGACAAGGCATAAAATGTTGTGTAGAAACCAAGAGCACTTTTATGTCATGTCTCATCCATCCATCCATTCACATTCTTTCAGCCTCCATTGTGAGGGGAAAAGTGCATGTCCTCATCCTATGAAGCACCCTGCAATTTGAGGATAGTGGAGAGCTCAGTTCCCTGTCCAAGGTGATGCATTTGCTGCTTATTTTGTACAAGAAAAAAACTTCTTGATTTGAAGATAAGATAGCAGCTGAAAAAGTGTATTAACACAACAAATAGTTGCTTTCGTTGTTAAAGTGCCACCTTATAAAAAGCTTTGCTTGTACGCTGTATATCCAGAAACACTTTAGCAGTTATTTTCACTGTGCTTTTGGAACCCGGTCCAAAGCTATTGCCCTTGTTTAACCTCTACATGGTCTAAAGTGATTGTTGCACTTAGTTAAGACTGAAAATATGAAGCTGACTAAATCAGTAGATCCAAAAGTTCCACATATAAATGACAGAGGACTTAACTGACAGAATTATCTCTGTCTCTGAAAATAATTCCTGTGAATAGTTGGACTATCCAGGATTGCACATAAGCATACAAGACTGGTATAGGCTTTCTTCTGTATGCTATGACACACTGCTTTGAAATTAGGCCAGCATGGTTCAGACCTGCACTGTCATTTGTGTGCAGAGTCTTGATTTCTACAGTTACTTACTATATGTATTAACACACATACTGCTAATAGCTGGCACTACCTTAAGGCAGTGCCTAAATTTTTAAGAGCAGTTTTAACAAACATGTGAGAAAGAATTTCTAATAGATTTGACAAAATGTATACAAAAACATAACAAGAATATGCCTTCTTCCAAAACCAAAGTAAATAAAGTCATATTGTAAGAAGGAATCACTGAATGTTAGGGCTTGGAAGGGACCTCGAAAGATCTCCCAGTCCAACTCTCTTTCAGGAGCAGGATCGCCTAGAGTAGGTCACACAGGAACACATCCAGGCAGGTTTTGAATGTCTCCATAGAAGGAGACTCCACAACTTCTGTGGGCAATCTGTTCCAGTGTTCAGCCATCCTCACAGTGATTTTTTTCCCCTTATGTTCAAGTGAAACTTTCTGTTCTCCAGCTTGCACCCATTGTCCCTGTCACCGGACACCACTGAGCTCCATCTGTCTGACACTTGTCCTTTACATATTTGTAAACATTAAAGAGGTATCAGTATCTTGTCCAAAATAAGGAGACCAAACTCCTCCAGCCTTTCCTCATAAGGAATATGTTCTGCCCACTTAATCACTTCTGCGGCTCTCCACTGTACTCTTTCAAGCAGTTTCCTGTCCTTCTTGAACAGAAGAAGAGCACTAGCTTTTGATAAACCCAAGTAAATAATACTCTCAAGCTTCTTAGCTGAGGTCTTATTCAAGTATTAAGGCTGATTTAATATTGTTTATATAATTCATATATAAACATATCCACACGACAGCTTAAATTTTGTTTCATAGATATGACTGTGAACAAAACCAGTGAGTTCTATTTCAGATTTAGGTGAGAAGTTATTTTTTTTCTGTATGTACTAATTCCTCATCGTGAAAACTAGGATAGTAAAGAAACCACTTTAACATGGATTTTTAGGTGACTGTTTTCTGTAGAGTCAGAGGCAGCCACCAGAAATATAGCTTATCAGAAGTACACTGCTGCAGAATCAGACACAACTGCAGCACCTACATGACACTTGTGAGCTTTTAAGAATGTAAGTCAGGTGTTTTAATACAAGGGCTACCTTGAGTTGCTGTATGTGGGATGGCAAAATCTGTACACACATTTGTCTAGTCACAACATATTTCATAGAATCATGGAATCATAGAATGGTTGGAAGGGACTTCTGGAGATCATCCAGCCCAAACCCTCTGCTGATGCAGGTATGCCTAGAGCATATTTCGCAGGAATGTGCCCAGGAAAGTTTTGAAAGTCTCCAGAGAAGGAGACTTTGCAGCCTCTCTGGGCAGCCTGTTATAATGCTCCATCACCGTCACTGGAAAGAAGTTTCTTCTTACATTCAAATGAAAAGTCCTGTGTTCTGATTTCTACCCATTGTCCCTTGTCCTGTCACTGGGCACTACTAAGTGGTGAGGCAAAGCCTCATCCTCATGACCTCTACCCTTTAGATATTTGTATGCATTTGTAGGATTCTGTGCTGGTTTGAGGCTAATTGGAATATTTTAATGAGAAAAAATAGATTATAGGCTGTGGAAAGAAAACAATGGTGATGTCTACTTTACTTGTAGGTTTACTGAGATGTACAAAAGCAAGGACATAAACATAGATAAGACAGGTTTGAGCTCTGGCTGTTGGTCTCTCGCTCTTCTTGGCTTCTAGCTGGATCCGTGTAACTTGACTAATCAATTCTGCTTCTAACCTCGCCGGCTGATCTTCCCTGTTTACCTCACAGGTAAGGTAGATTCTGGGATAAGATTAGAGGGTGGGGAGAAGGTGGAAGGGTGGTTGGGAAGCCCTCTTGGGGACTCTGATCTCTGGGAGGGGTATTGTGTTTCTGTATTACTTTTCACTTGTATATTTGTGTCAGGGCAGGGCACTGCCCCACCAGAGGTTTGAATGGGGTGCGAACTGTGGCAGGGCACACCCCAGTCCACTGCCCCACCAGAGACGTGTATGGGGCAGGAAATGGTCTTACTCCCTCCCCACCTCTGTCACCAGAGGCTTAGTACAATAGGTGTAAAGTGCCTTCTCCCACTCTCTGTGGGCTTGAACAGGGAGGGAACAAATCACCTCAGTATATACATGGCAGCTGGGCAGATTGAAGCAGGGCTTACAAGGACCTTCACTCAGACCTGAACCGGGACCTTCACTGGGACCTTCACTGGGACCTGAACATGGACCTAGAGACACGAACCTCACATGGACTTTGAGCTGGACCTTGAGGAGCATCCTGGCTTCTTGCTGCAGGACCTGCCTCTAACGGTAAACTGCAGCCATTTGTGGGAATACCACGGAGCACCCCTGGCTTTCCCCTGCCTTGCTTCGCGATCGTGGCTTCATGACAGCTGTGCCTACAGTCATCTTGGACTCTGGCAGGCACTGGACTCCGCACACTGCTGTGAAAGAGACAGTCTCCCATCTGTAAGTAGGGCAAAGCTGTTTCATGCCCAAATCTTTTCCAAATTTCCTGATTTTTCCTGAATTACAAGAAAAGGCATCCTTGTGAAGCCTTTTCCCGACGGCATTAGAACCCAAACTTAAACCAATTTACACACAGATTGTGGGTAGGGCTTTTGGAAATTATAAAAGCTACATAATATATAATTTCTGCCTCTTTAATTGCCCACAATCAATACAATATTTCTGTATATAGCTGTAAATATTTGTAATATATTGTAAATATCTGCTTATATATTGTGCTAAGCTGTGAATATAAAACTTCATTCCTGAACTTCCAGACGGCTGAGTCTAGTGTGGGTGAATTCAAATGTGTGGGGTGGCAGGTAACGCCTGAACCATCACAGATCCTTTCTCAGCCTTCTCTTCTTCAGGCTAAAGAGCCCCAGGTCTCTAAGGCTCTAATAAGAGAGATCCTGCAGTCCTTTAGTTATCCTCATGACCCTCTGATGGACTCTCTCCTGTAGCTCCCTGTCCCTCTTGAACTGAGAAGTCCAGAACTGGCCACAATACTCTAGGTGCTGTCTCACCAGACCAAAGCAGATGGAGAGGAGAACCTCCCTCAACCTGCTGGCCACACTCAATGCACCCCAGAATACCACTGGACTTCTCAGCCATAAGGGCACATTGCTGGGTCATGGTGAACTTCTCCATCAGCATTCCCAGGTCCTTCTTAGCAGAGCTGCTTTCCAGCAGGTTAACCCCTAACCTGTACTGATGTATGGGGTTATTCTTCCTCACATGCAGGACTCTACTCTTGCCCTTGTTGAACTTCATGAGGTTTCCCTCTGCCCAATTCTGTAACCTGTCAAGGTCTTGATGAATTGCAGCCATCTGGTGTGTGAGCCACTCCTCCTAGTTCTGTATCACTGGCAAACTTGCTGAGGGCACACTCTGTTCCTTCATCCAGGTCACTGATAAATATATTGAACACTGGGCCCATTACTGACCCCTGGGGAATGCCACAAGCCTCCAAATGGACCCTACATCATTGATCACAGCTCAATTTATTTAATACCATACTGTTCTTCTTGAAGTAGTTCTGTGGGTTAGATGCTAAAGCTCTCACATGAGGGATATCACTACCAAAGTGCTTATTCATTACATCACACTGCTGCAACTGCTTATTCCTTGTATCAAGTCCCCATGGCAATTATGTGACTTAAGAATGAACGTAAAGAGGATTTTTACAGGATCTTTTGCCTGACTGGAAATTCTTGTTGATTTTCGGCACGTGGCCCTTGCATGATTCCTGCAATCACTTTGAGAGATGTGAATATTTTTCCTGAGTAAGATGCAACAAGGTTGGGGGTGTTCAAAGATACATTGCATGGGAGAGCTAAAAAAAGAGAAATTAGAACCATAGAATCACAGAATAGTTTATGTCAGAAGGGACCTCAAAGATCATCCAGTTCCAACTCCCCACCATAGACAGGGACACCTCCCACTAGATCAGGACGCTCAAGACCTCATCCAGCCTGGCCTTGAACACCTCCAGGGAGGGAGCTGCCACAACCTCCCTGGGCAACCTGTTCCAGTGTCTCACCACCCTCACTGTAAAGAACTTCCTCCTAACATCCTGTTTAAATCTCTCCTCTGCCAATTTGAACCCATTCCCCCTCGTCCTGTCATTACAAGACTTTGTGAATAGTCCCTCCCCAGCCCTCCTGTAGGTTCCCTTCAGATACTGAAAGGTTACTATAAGGTCTCCTCAAAGTCTTCTCTTCTCCAGGCTGAAAAGCCCCAACTGTCTCAGCCTGTCCTCACAGCAGAGGTGCTCCAGCCCTGTGATCATCTTCATGGCTTTCTTCTGGACTCTCTCCAACAGTTCAATGTCCTTCTTGTGCTGGAGGCTCCAGAACTGCACACAGTATTCCAGGTACTGTATGACAAGAACAGAGTAAAGGGGCAGAATCGCTCTCCTTGTCCTGCTGGCCTCGCTGCTCTTGACACAGCCCAGGACACAGTTGCTGTCTGGGCTGCATGCACAAACTGCAGGCTCATGTTGAGCTTTTCATCACCTCAGACACCCAGGTCCTTTTCCTCAGGGCTGCTCTAAGCCATTCACCAACCAGCCTGGATTTGTGCAGGTGCAGGACCTTACACTTGGCCTTGTTGAATTTCATGATCTTGGTCTAGGCCCACCTATCCAGCCTGTCCAGGTCCCTCTGGATGGCATCTCTGCCCTCTAGCAAGTCATCTGCAAACTTGCTGAGGGTGCACTTGACTCCTCTGTCCATGTTGCTGACAAAGATGTTAAAGACACAGGTCCCAGGACTGACCCCTGAGGGACGCCACTTGTCACTGGTCTCCAGATGGACATTGTGCCCTTGATCACCACTCTCTGCATGCTACCATCCAGCCAGTTCCTTATCCAGTGAGTGGTCCACCCATAAAGTCCATGTTTTTCCATGGAAAAATGAAAGATTTTTCTGATTCAGATTATTGGCAAGGTTCAGTCTTTACGACAGAGAAGTCACATCATAGATACATGGATGAAACTCACTTCACACTTGCCATAATTCATGAAGCATAAACAAAGTAGTAGGCAGATTAACAATAGTGTGCACCATGGTCCAAGGAGCCCTTGGAAGATTTCCCATGATGTTTTTTTTCCCTTTTGTGCCTGTATAGTTTTCATTTCTAAACCAGCGCTTCCTGAACTCATCTGCAATGTAAATCCACCAATAATATTTTATGTATTTAGAAAAAGCAAGCTGCTTTTGAGGAAAGATGGGAATCTGTTCAAATAATTGCAGCAAGAAGTTATTTAGAAACCAGCCCTTTTTGGTTTGCTTGTTTTCATAGTTCACAACAGGTGAAGTGTTATCACTTTGGTATAATGCAAAAAGAAGCCTTCTAAATCAATGAGATATACAAGCTCTGCAAGATCAGAAACAGTCCTTTTGAAAACCACACTTTATATTTTAATGATGCTGCACCCTTCCCTCTCAGGAGCTTCTTTTTCAATTAATTTCTTTTGGAGAAGTGTGAATAGCAGCAGGCTGTTTACATGAGAAGTGTGTCCCAGGAGACTGATGAAAAGAAAATCATCACTTACTCCTGATGGCTTTTACTGTAGCTGAGAAAACTAATACTATAAACTACATAATAAAAAAAAAATAGAGATAATGATTCACTCATGTTTTCAAAATGGTTTGAGGTCTACTAAAAAGCTGTAGAAGTGATACTGCTACTATTATTTCACCATATTGACATTTGAAGTGTTGTTTTTCAACAGAAATATGAAACTTACAGATGGGATGGGTAATATATCCTCTTTCTTTGTTTGCCAACACTTCTCATTATAAGAGTAGTTTGGTTTGCCTGCACTTTGACTTTTGTTTGAATAGTATTTTTCCAGGCCAGGTGTCTGCCTCAGGCTGACTCATTTCAGCTGGAAAAATTCAGCTATAGCTCTTTGACCATTTCCAAGAATAAGGCAAGAGGGTGGAAAAAGAAAGCTGTAATACATATTGATCCTACCATAAAAGCATACCCCCTCAAAAACCAGAAAAATCATGGTGAGACCCTGAGAAGTCCCACATGAACTGTGGATTTCAAGTCTGGCAGGTGATGGCACTAGCATCAGGTAGTCTAGCTGTCCTTATGAAATGTTATCACAAGTGTGCCCAAATTTTGCATTTTGAATAAGCCCAAATAAATACATAGACAGAAACCCACAGTTATCATACCCTGAGACAACATTTTCCACTGGCAGCTAGGAGCTGCCAGAGTTTGAGCAGCTCTGAATGCATCCTAGCACAACCTTCAATGGCCAAATCTGTTCCAGCCATGTGGAGTGGGTGTAGTCTGGTGAGATGTCAGAAATCAAAGCAGGTCTGTTTCTGCTTGTACAGCTGTCTGTGCTGTGACCATGGACCATGAACAAAGTTAATGCAGAGAGAAAGAAAAGAGATGTGGGGAGTGAGGGAATGGAGTGGGAAACTGGTCTGCATTGCTAGGCATGCAGATAGAAGCAGTAAGCCAAAAAGCAGAAGCTCAAAGTGGTGTCCAAGATAACAAAATGGAATTATAGAACTGGATTAAGCAGCAGTGGGGAGAAGTCAGAATCTGTGAGCAGGTGGAGTTCCTTGGCAAAGTGGAGTCGGGTGTTAAGCTGGGACATGGAAGCAGTGGAGTAATATACAGCACTGGCAACAAGTGAAGATCCATGTGAAAGGAAGACAGAAACCCAGTAGAGATGCAGAAAGTGAAGCCTGGCAGAAAGACACGGCTGTGACTGAAGGTTTGAAGGGAGGTTGAGAGCTCTGAAGGGCGACACTAGTTTTGAGTCATGAGAACAAGGCACCAATGAAAGTCGGACTGAGAAGGGAAAGATGTGGAGGACAGACCGGTTTTGGCACCCAGAACAGATGAAATGGGACTTGGGCAAGAATGAGAAAGAGAAGACTGAGGAAGAAAAAAACATAGTTAGGAGGAATGAACACAAGCCCCCACATCTTCTACAGAATATTATTTTCTTCAGGATGTCTGATTTCCTGACATTGGCAGGTGTTTATGAGCCCCACTGGTAAACCACTAGAGCTGGACCAAATGCAGAGTAAGAAAGTAGCACCACTAAGAATAACTCTGCTGTTGGCAAGGACTTATGCAGTGTCCTTAACAAGGCTAATCTTGCAATTACTTCTGAGGATGTCAGCAACTCCTCTGAAAGAGTGGAGGAAAGGGGGTTCAGTTTACTTTACAAAAAAGCTAAAGAGAAAACAGCATTTAGTACAAGCCAAAGCAGAACATATTGCAAAAGTAAGTGGTCAACCGGTATAAAATGAAATACATTAAGTATATAAGTACAGACATTATCTCCCCATCATAACGTATGTAGTGCAGGGTGGGTAATTTTCATGGGGTTTTGTCAGAACTCAGAATTTCTCAATTAATTTGTCTACATATATTTAAAAGAAATAATGCCAAGATGGCTTGATATCCACAAAGCTCCATTAAGATTCAGGCTTGGTTCCAACAGAGCTGTTTGCCAAGCAGAAACCTGCCTATTTTCCTGCCAGCTTATCCACTAGGCTCCCAACAGTCAGTTTATGGAGCTGCCAGCTTCCAAGATCCAGATTTTGGGACAGAAACAAAAAACAGGCAAAGGATGGTGGGGGTGGCTTGTCACATCCCTGTGGGACAGTGATTTGGAGTCTGCAGACCTTGGGGTAGATGGCTGTGCAGACAAGGGCATCAGCTATTCCTTAAAATTGGGAGAACTGATTTTTTATGGTGTCTAATTGATTCTTCTGGTGAGCAATGTAAAAAAAAGTAGCTGGCCTAAGGTCAAATAGTATGTAAGTGCCCAGCTTTCAAGCTTTTGGCTTCCTGACTGTTGGAGAGGCTGCACAGAAAGACTCTCTAAGTTCTGCTCCTGGGTTCTATGGCAGACAAGATTTTACTTTGAAGTTATTGTCAAGAAACTTTCTGTTATCCTATCCAAGATCTTACAGTGATTTCTGAAGAATGTCCTCAAGATTTTACTTTCATTTAGATGTTTGTAAATCTCAAAAAAATCTACAGAATAGGCAATTGCTCACGCAATTGAGTAGCTTTATTTCTATGCTGCTTTTAGCAAATTCTCATTCAAGACAGAGCAAGGATGCTTGTCTAGTGGAGAGTCAGGGAAGTGAGTAGTAAATATGGCAGAGGACTGCAGACAAGAAAGGTCGTTTGCATGTGTGTGAAGATAAATGCCACTCTGTAGAGCCAGATTCTGTATTCACTTTTGCCAGAGATGTCTCAGATAATACTAATTTAATTGCACAAATCTCTTTCCCAAGGGGTTGCTAAGTTGGGTGCTCAGAAGCAATCCCATTTCAATGGGAACTTGTAAATGCTATGTAACAGAGGTGAACTGGGAAAACCAAGCTGTAGGCTTCTGAAATTGAAAACATACCAAAAAAAAGGTGGATACTTTTAACTTCAGTCTGTGCCTCAGCTGCCATTTCCCTAAGTGCTCTTCATCACCCAGGTGGGTTTTGAAGATGAACACATTGTTTCTGAAGCACTTTAATACTACCGAGATTAAGATATCAGAAAAGCTCACAAGGAAATTGATAATTATGTCTTCAGAACAGAACACAGAGGAAACAAAATAGCAAGCAAAAGCTCATTTAGTATCATCTTTTCTGAACCACCTTTCAAGTAACTGGTTTGAGGTCACCCAGGAAGCTTGTAGTAGAAATGAGAACAAGCCAAAGGACCCATGATGTTGAAGATGAGCAATAACTTTCCCTCTGCTCCTCTGGAGAAGAAATAAAAGGTAAACTGCAAATGAGGATATTTGGACACTGATATTAAGTCCCCTTAAAATGTCATATTTAGGAGTACTTTTAACCTGAAGCATACAGGACAGGCCACATTTTCTATTTATCGAAATCAAATATAAGTGCCTGAAAAGTGTTGGAATTTATAAAATTAAAAAACAAGACAGGCAATAGTATTTTCAAAGCAATAGAGCACTTTTGACTTGCCACTAATGTGTTCGATAAAGTCACCATGTAGTTATGGAAGACAACAATATATAGCCATTGGAAAAAATACTGTGGCAATGTTGACCTTTGGCTAGAATAGCAGAGCCCTGAGAATTGTTCAGGTCTGACAGACAAAGCTCACCTTTGACATTTTGGGGTTAATATATAAGGAGAGGCTATTAACCTTTTTTTTTAATTAAAAAAAAAAAAATGCTTGTCAAAGCTGGAGCATGATAAAGTACCTAGAGCACTTTGCAAACAACATTGAAAACACTGGATGAAAAGATACAAGTCATGCTGACATGTTTGCTTTTCATGTATCACGGATCACTCTTCACACTGCCACTTGCACTGCTCTGATGTATCTGCCTTACAGAGTATATGTAGGATGAAGTTGTACTACAGGTGCATTGCAGCTCAGCCCAATTGCACTCTTCAAATGTGCCACATTCATGCAAGTTACTCAGAGTATAATCACTCACTGAGATTTCTGACCAGCCAATGGCCTTCACAGGCAAACATCCAGAAGTACAGTAGAATATCTTCATATCAAATAATTGACAAAATCTACAGTTCAACCAAAAATTAGGGCCAGCAATCTGCTTTCTGGAGAGAAACTCTTGAGTTTGGAATTATAGCCAAATGTGAGGAAACTAATACTGTACCTGGGGTACCAGCTAGCATTATTGATGACTAGTAGTGTTTTGATCTAAATGCCTAAGCTGTAAGTATAGATTGCTGGAGTTATAGATATATAAATATTTTTAATTATTTTTTGTCTGACTACATTAATTTTGATAGTTACTTGAAGGATTCTATCATTAATAATTTTACTATGGTGAACTGCTAGTGCAGCAGCAACGCAATTACTAATTTGGCATTGAGTTTCTAAACTGTACCAACAGATACTATAATGTCAATCAAGGTACCACATCCACATCCTAATCCTAATGGTCTCAGGTGCATGAGATGCCATGCCTTTCAGAATCCACATTGGTAGTGGCTTAAAGCTAATCCCTTAACCTCTTGAAATGATTAGCAATTACATCACTCCAGACTAAAAACCACTAAAGAAACAGACTAGAAAGAAATGAAAAGATGTCTGTAACAAAGTCATTTTACCATACTATTCTCTGTATCTTAACTGGGAATGGACACAGGAGTCAACCTCTCCTCTCCAATCATCTCCTCTCCCTCTAAAATAAACCCAGGAAAAGTTTCTAAGAACTTCAGGAACAGTTAACTTGAGTCTTGAGTCTTCCTACAGGTTCACATGAAGTGCACTATTTAGCAGCACCATTGCTCAAAACTAGGTGCTACTGCAATCAGGTTCTCTGTCTTTTGTATCTTTGTGAATAGGCTTGAGCCTTGCCAATATCCAAATAGGCAGAATACAATGCTAAAAAATTCCTATTCTCATCTATTGCTGAAGTCTTTCAGGGCCATCTGAACATTCATGTTTGTGAGTATTTGAACAGATTGAAAGCATTCTATAAGAATTTCAATTCACATTTATATACAGTGCTACCTTTCTAAGCATCAAGAACACTCAGAAAAGCATCCTTGCAAAGAAAGCAAGGTTAACGCTTTTAGTTCTTGCCTCTATTGGCAGAAACACACACATTAAAATTCTCATCTTACTTTTAAAAGTTCTGATAAGTAAGTAGCTAGTGAAAATGTAAGCTTTGTCATCCAGCAGACAAAGTCACCAGTGAAACTTAGGTGACAAACCATTAATCTACTGACTTAGTTGTTGCAGTGAAAACTGCTTATGGAAAGCTTGCTTCTGCAAGGTTTCTATTTAGAAAACAACACTTTGCTAGCTGAACAGAGGAGGTTAAAATCTACACAGGAAAAGACACAGTGACTGATTAGAGTCTATGTCACCATTAAAGATAAAATTAAAATAAACACAAATCTGGATTAACCTTCTTAAGTGTTCATTATCTAACTGCCAGGGCAATCCTGTATATGTAATTTTGCATTTCTATATAAAGCACCGTCATTAGCTTGGCTCTAGTTTTCCCAGTTCACCTCACCTTTTACTGTCACGTGCACACTCTGGCTGGTGGACAGCTGGGGTTGAACAAGGACATTGCACGTGTATTCCCCCTCGTCTACTTCTTTCTGCACATCCGAAAGCTTCAGCGTTCCGTTGTTCTCAAACGCCACTTGGCGGTGGTTAAATGGTAGAAGATTAGAGTTCTTGTACCACTTGATGGAGTAATACGGGTAGCCGATCACACGACAGTGGATGTAGGTGTCCCGGCCAGCTATTGCTGTGATGTTCTTCATTGGCCGAATGCTTGCTGGCCCTGGAAAGGTACAAAGAAACTCTTGAAAACAAATTAAAGACACGTTTGCTTGAGGAAGCATGCATGTAATTTTTTTTTTTTTTTTTTTTAATATACAAATGTTAAAGACATTTACAGCTGTGGCTTGCACAACACTTCTTAACATTTAACAGGTTTTTATTTCCTTTTAAGAGCTACTTAAGCAGTTTTCCTAATCTTTATATGCTCTAGTTTTTCCTTACCCTGCAGCATACATAATAATTATGTGGGGGTATATGTTTGCACTATCCAACACTTGCCTGATAAAATCTTTACTGCATTAAAAATTAAAAACTTGAGGATGATTTAATTAACATGAAATACTAAAACTGGCTGGAACCTTGTGACATAAGAACACTGACAAAGGTCATTAAAAAAAAATTGACATATATAAAGTATAATACTATGAGGATGGGTATTGTGCCATGTAGAGCTAGAAATGCAAGTTAAAGTACGGTATACGTGAATTATTATAATGAATGTTGAACTAGTAAAGGAAAGGGAAGGAAAGGAAAAAAGACCCCATGCACAGCAGGACTGAAGCAAAGAAACTACAAACTAATAGAGATGATTATAGGGAAAATAGACTATAGTAACACAAGCCAAGGGGTTCTTCCAACATTTAACCATACCATACACTTTCTAGATGGGGCTGAAAAGGCAGGGTAGGAAAAGAGAACAGGGAAGAAAAGGAGAGGAAAAACAGTAAGTTGGTTTTGGCATTCCAAGATTTATTTCTTCACATGCAACAATCTTCTTCTTCACTACAATGAGTTATGTGTGTTGTTTTTTTTTGAGGAGCTGATTTGACAAGCACCTCTTACGTTTATTCGAGCCTGGTACGGGACGACTCCAGCAGAGTTGTTGGCAGTACAGCGATAAACTCCACCATCTCGGACCTGAGTGTTAGAGATATTCAGGTAACTGACCACGTTGCCTTCAGAGGTGATAATCTGGCTGATACGATGACTCCCGTCTTTCACAATGGCATCTTCATCCAGTGTCCAAGTGATTGTGGGCAGAGGAGTCCCCTTCACGTTGCACATAAGGGAGACTGGCTCTCCCGGACTCACCACTTTCTCACTGAAGGCAGAGATTATTTTGGGAGTTCCATCTGCCAAAGGGAAGAAAAGCACAATGGTAGTAGCTATGCGGTGTAAAGCTTATTCCCTGTATTACACAGCCTCACACAAGCCAAGATCTTTTTTGAAAAAGATGCAAACAATTTTGTTCCAGAATATAACTAACTACAGAGACAGGGCAGCAAATTTTGCTAGTAGAGTACTTGAATGATCATTTGCTTGTTGAAGATTTCTTTTTCATCTTCTGATAAACCTGGTACTGTCTCCTCTGAAGGAAAAGCAGTTGAATAAATGGACTGGGGAACTGCATGGATATAGGCAGTACTAGATCTTTCAGAAAAGGGCTGAAGTCCTACATGGGTCATTACGAAAGACATATGGCAAAACCTCAATGCATTTGGCATTTTTCTTCTCCCAGTAGATTTCAGCACCTTGGAAAGCTAAGGATGAATCTTGTTGGCAAGAGCCAGGCACAATTTGCATAGACTAATTTCATACTGTTGTACCAATGCAGTTTAGTGCTGACCCACAATATCCCATGTAGCAAAGTGTTAAACAGCTTTTCTGAATACAGATTGTATGAATACAGCTTGAACTACGATGTCTCCCCTGGAAATAAAAAATCTTACATCACAATTTCAGTGCAACATCGCACAGAAAACTGAAGGAACTGTCACAATGTGTGCAAGACTCCCAACAAAATAGAATTAAAAACAAAATTCCTTGGCTTGCCACATAGTGAAGAATATAAGGCATTGATGCTCTCATACTGCCAAAAGACCTCAGCATCCCTGAAGAAGCATTCAATTTTATTTGACTTCATAATTTTCTCCTCTGCCCCCATTCCCCTTTCAATTTTGTCCCATCAGTTGTGTGATGGAATTCTAATTTATTTATTTATTTTCATCTCTGACTCTCTTCTTTTCCTTTGCTGCACATTAGATACTGTCACACCTCAGAAAATAAAACAACAGCAACAAGCAAAGAAAGAAAGCTTTTTATCCCAAAAGAGGGCTGACACAGGACCAATAAATCCATGAGCATGCACACTGTGTTCCTCTGCCACTCCTCCACCTGTTTTGTGGTGGTTTGTTTTTTTTTAATTCAAGTGACAAGCTCTTTTTGGAGATGAAAGCAGACATTATTTTCCCAGTGAGACCTGAGTGTCTTTGAAATCTTTCCTGCTGTTGCTTTCTGATAACCTGCACTCTCTCGACATCATGATAGATTATCAATATGCTCTTTAGGCTTTCTTAGTCACAGGAGATGGTTGCCGAGGTAACTCAGTCCAGGCAGGTAATCTTTTTTCTACAAGGACTCTAAAAATAACATCCATGCCATGACTGAACTTTAGCCTCATTAGTGAATTGGCTCTGTACAAATTGATAACTTTCCTCATTTGATTATCATGTAGAACACTGTGTCAGTTAGTTGAGATGATCTCTGAGCTTTCAACCAATATGTCCAACCAGAAAAGCCATGTTTGAAAGATGTTCGGAATTGAATAAAGACATCTTCTCTCATATCCTGCTGAAAAGCTAATGCAAAAAATAATCATCAGCACCACCACCATATATCTCTACCAAGAAAAACAAAGAAAGTTAAACAAAACACCAAACCAAATGTCTGGAAAGTTGTTTCAGGAAGCATTGTTTTCAAATACATTTTTTCACTGTATTAATTTTCTCAGAACGCGCACAAAAAACTGCACTATACCCCGGTGACAGTTCATTAGTACCCTCATTTCTTGTTTAGGGTCCACTATCTATTCCTATTTAACAATGGAACCAAAGTTGAGATATATATTATTACAGAGAGCAGCATTGCTAAGGATGTAGTGACTGACCTTCTAGCACCACCTGAACGTAGTCTTGAGCAGACATCTTGTCCTTGCGCACAAAACACTGGTAAGCTCCACCATCACTCTTAGCCATGCCATCCATAATAAGGTTCTCCCGATTGATGCCAGTGATCCGAACATTGTTACCAGGGTTGATGATTTCACCATTACGATACCAGGAGAGCTCCTGGTCCTCAGTTCCTGTCACACTGCAGGACAAGGACACTTGACTGCCAACACTGCTTTTAACTTTCCGTGGGCTGATCGTGGCTTTTAGTGGTTCTGAAGAGTTAAATTAAGATAAGGGAAAGGGAAATAGAAAAGATGAAGTATACATGTGTAATTATGTGCAAGTAACAAATTATTTCTCGAGTAAGGACAGCAATAAAAGTTGCAGCCATACCCTTCTGAAAGCGACAAACCAAATATACAACAGATGACTGTGTTTGCTCTAAACAAGATCCATGACACAAGGCATAGGTCTTGTGTCATGGATCTTGTTTAGATCCATGTAAGGATAACTTATTTAACACATGATATAATCCCATGCCTAAATGAACAGTAGGAGCAAATCTACTGAGTAACTCTGTTGGTGCTGAGGGCCTAAGGATGGCACAGTGCAAGTTCCGGGAGGGCATGACATTACTTAACATTAGTTCAGTATGGACCTTTGAACTGATGCATGAGGTGCATTCCTAAAGGTCATTTTCTGATCTAATTTGTTGTAAAAGGAACTGAGTTTGTGTGTTCCAGAATCAGTCCCTAATTTGAACAAGTGCAGTAGCATCGTTGACCAGCAGATTAGCTTTTAAGGATGGAAGACCCATAATACAGGTACACCCATAGATACCTATCAGAAGTGGGTTTTCATGTAGGTATTGTAGAATTTCTAGGTTAATTTCAACATTTTCAAGTCAACCTTAGAAACATTAGGCCGTCTATTATGCAAGTTTTATACTAGAAGAAAAAAGAGGATGAACAATGTTGAAGAAAAGCCATAGGCATAAATGCAAGAAACGCAATATGCATCCTGCCACCTATCAGTTATCAGCATTACTGAATGCAGACCTCATCTCATGATTTGCATGTGTTGATTTGACTTCCTTACAAAGATAAGGGACTACTATTACCACTGCTATCAGATCTGATACTAAATAAATGTAATATTTTTTTCTTTTTTCACCGGCTTGCAAACATGCATACATATGCATGCATGCACATGTTTGTACATGAAAATTTCCTCTGCTAACTCATTCACTTTATTGCACATTTAACAACATGCAAACGGAATACATTTTTAGTGGCCCTTTGGGAATGGAGGCATGGAAAAAAAACACAGGTCAGCAGCCTCAGTCATCCTGGATTGCAGACACGAATGTCACAGATCTGTCATCTACCACATCCCAGAGAACAGGTAATCTGGGCTTCTATGTGTGTTAGTAGTCACTAAATATCTGTTTCCTATGGAAATGACCACAAAGACTCAAAACTGTTAATGGCCCATTAAACAAAACAAACACACTTCTTTACTTGGAGGGTGACAAAGCACTGGAACAGGCTACCCAGGCTGTGAAGTCTCCTCTGTAGACTTTCAAATCCCACCTGACTGCCCTCCTCTGCAAACTGATCTAGGGATTACCAGGGTGGTTGAAGTAGGCCTTAAGAGGTCCCTTCCAACCCCTACGATTCTGTGATTCTGTGACAAATCTTAGAGCCATGATGATGCAACCAGGTGAATCACATTCTCCATTGCAGAAGAGGAAAAAATTCCTTCACCAAGTTGTTTCCTGGCAACCTGGTTCAGAAGATATCTACTGGTTGACTGACCACCAAGTAAAATGTATCTTCAGGCATTGTAAATTATGTCAGTATAACTAGTGATATGATTATGGCATGTCTTTGGAAATTGTGACTTTGTATCCTACAAGGCAGACTGTACTAATCTTTAAGAGTACATTTAGAAGCAAAGCTCCTCTTGTAGAGTTCATGAATTACTGGCCTTTGGTCTTGGTAATTTTGCCCAAATACAGTGTGCGTAATTACTTGTGAAGACATTTTTATGGCCTGAACTGTTCACAAACTTCTCCTTTTTCAATCTGCTACTCATGCTGGATAAGTGGAAACATTATGTCTATTCCAGGAAATATATATATATATTTTTTTTTTTTTTAACAATAGAAGAATAACACCTTTCCACTGCAGTGCTTCTGAGTAATAATTGCCTTTGTAGAATTTGTGAAACATTGAGAATATTCGCACATGAATACTCAGTTGAGGGGTGGTATGAGTATTCAATATTACCGAACAGCATGAGTCATGGCAATGAGAGTTTGGCAGCTTTATCCATGAGAACATTTGCAATTTCCTTTTAAGCATCCAATTTGAGCTTTGAAATTACATATCCTCCGTGCAAGAGATTATATAGCTACATTAGAAACTGTGTCTGTTTGCACTTCCAATCACTCATTTGTCCAACTATCCTCTTATCCTACCCACAGAGCCTACTTCCTCATGACCCACATCTTTGAGAAGTTTAAGCATTGCTAGAATAAATTAACAAAACAGAAGTTACAGCAAATTTTGGCAACATGTTCTTTGATGCAAACATGCAGGCAAGAAGCAACTTGAGATCTTCACTCAGTTCAGGACTTACGTTTTACATACAGCCTTCCTATCATCTCAGCAGTCCCATAGTTGTTCCACACCTCGCAGACATAGTTGCCTGAATCTGAGGGACGTGTGTTCTCAATCAGTAGACCTTCAACTGTCTGTCGAAATCTGCTGTCAGGCTCCCAGGGAATGTTGTCCTTCAGCCAGCGATACTTTGGTGCGGGATGCCCTGATGCTTTGCAAGGCAGCTCCACTTGCTGTCCTGCCATGGCTTTAAGGTGGTCAAACCCATCTAGAATAGATGGAGCTGAATTTGCTGGATCTGAAAGAACAAACAGCAATTTCCAATGGGAACATTAAAATGACTATGTCAATAATTTCTCTCCTGTACTTTTTTACTCACTAGTCTGGTGTTTTATGTACTACACTTTGCAACTCTGACCCAGCCATCAGTCTGTAATATCTCTGTAGTGGTGGCTGGGATCCAACAGCATGTACTACTGAAGCATTTAATGACTACTTGGAAATCCTCTCACTGGATTTTTTCCAGATGGCAACCACTTCTCTGGTCAACCTTCATGTTCCCTGTCAGAGGAATAGAGAGCCAAAAATCTGTTGCCTTAATGATTATTACTGCTATCCCTGTGCTGTTCAGCTAGAATGAAGCCAACACACTCTCCATGCTTCTTGGTGGTCTGAAGGCTTTGAATTAAAGAAGTGATTTATTCCCTTGACAGGAGATAAATGGGCGAAGACACAGGAATTTCTATCTGTAGTGTAACTGACAGACAAGCCTTTTCTTCTTCTCTGGAAAAAGAACTTAACATGACAAGACCAACTTACAGCTTAATACTCCAACTTTCTGTGCTCAATTTATGAGAAAAGCACCTCTCAGACTAACACACTTGTGCAGCACCTGCCATGTATTTATGTATCTCACAGAAGTCTGGCAGAATGCCTTCACCAGAACTGCACCTACCCCACCAGAAATAGTACTCTGTGATTGTGGATTTTTAAGTTTTAGAACTTCCTGAGGAAGGGTCTGACATGATTTACAGTTTTGTGCAGCATTCAGCATGATGGAAGCCCATCCTGGAGCTATGGCAACGTAAATACTGTACAACAAATCAACAGATATTCATCTACAGATTTTCTCTTCGCATGCACTCACTTTGCCAAGACTTCTGTCTTACAAACAAACTCCACATGCTGATCAACTCCTTTTACTGAGACACCAATTTTTGGGGGGGAGTATGTGCCTGAGTGTAGATGTGATTGCAACATTTCTGACATTTGCCTCAGCTATCTCAGGTACTGCTCACAATGCAGTTGCAGCAGCTTCCTGTTAAGTGATTAAAGGAGCAGTTCATGCTGAATTCAAGTTACGCAGATAATAGTGTAATCAGTGTCTGAGGTAGTTTGATATTAATTTAGATTTATCTTCATGAACTGGAGCCATGCCTTGGGAAGGTACACTTGAAGGCAAGTAGCTAGCAAATACTAGTTACACTATCAATCCAGAAACTAAAGTTGTGATAGAAAACAAAGGGACTAAGTAAATGCTATGTGAATATCTAGACAAAATCCTGAATGCCAAATCCAGTGAAAAATGACCACAGAAATTTTTCTAATCTCTAGTTACCAGGAAAGAGTTGAGCAACTGAAAGCAAAGCCATATTCACTGTACAGCAACTTCCTGTCCCATTAGAAATGTGTCAGCCACTAGTTAAACAAAATATTTTGCATGCATCAGTAGCCTCAAGGTCCAAATTTGGCAACAAGATGGGTTACATTTTTAAGCTTGCCATGTTGTTTATGTCTGGCTTAGTGAAAACACAATCTGCTGTTGGGAAGGCCAATGTCAATTTGACTGATTAATTAGCTAGCTTCTTTCTTTCCTTTTGGGTCATCATGTTTATATGCTTTCAGTGCACAGATTCTTTTGTGCAGCCTGAGGAATTAACTCAGTAAGCATGCAAGACATTACAACTTGGTCTCTTAGAAAGGCTACATAATAAATGTAATCAGTTAAAACTAATAAATAAATAATAAAAAGTGGTATTGATTTTTAAAGGTATTTTCCTGTGCGCTCCTGTTAAAAACTCACAGTAGTTTCTTATCCTCTCCATACTCTTTTAACTTCAAAAACCTTTGTGAAGGACATATGTGATCCCATTTGCAAACCTTTAAGTACAAAAGTACAAAGTACTGCAGGAACTTTGAAACAGGATGGGGAAAAACTACAGTAATGGTAAGGAAACGTGGCCAGTAAATACCACACTAGCAAACTGGAGAGAATTGCATCTGCTTTGATGCTGGGCCCAGGCAAAGTGGGAATCTAACTCAAACATCAAGCTAATGGCAACAGCAAAGCAGCCACTGCACTCTTATGCCGATGCTGATTCCAGTAATCTGCTTTCTTGTGCTTAAAGATTTTGTCTGTTTGTGAAACAGACCCCTACTTTGGGCTCCTACCCTGCATACACAGTTAAAAGAGAAAAGAAAAAAGAGGAAGAAAAAGGAGAAAGGAAAAAGAGGAAGGAAAAAGGAGGAAGAAAAAAGTAAGAAGAAAAGAGGAAGAAAAAAGAGGAAGGGAAAAGAGGCAGAAAAAAGGAGGGGATAAAAAGGAAGGGAAAAATGAGGAAAAAAGAAAAGGAAGGGGAAAAAAAGTAAGAAGGAGAAAGAAAAGGAGGGAAGGAGAGGTAAAAAGGAGCACAAATGACATCCCAGGGTCATTTGTAGTCACTTGCAATGAGGCAAATAGCAAAGTAACATAACCCAGTTTCACTGTTATATTACTATACTTTGACCATTGCAAATTAATTCTAGCAAACACAACAGTGGGAAATTTGAGGCAAAATACTGTTCTAAAATATTCTACTTTCAATCTTTGAGAGCTGGGATTCTTGACTAGACAAAATGATTTTTTTTTTAAAGCACACTGTAACGGGCATTAGAGGAATATTCCGTACAATGGTAATGGCCTTGGTTTCAATTTTGGCCATATGATTTCAAGTAGATATTCTTACTCCAGATGAAATTTGGAACTTCGCTTTGGCCATAGGCATGCTAATTTTTCACATGTGTATTCATTATTATACGCACTTCAACTTCATCACACTTCCAAGAAATAATGAAGCTTAACTCATGATAAAAATGTGACTAGAGACCATTATTTGCATCCACCACAAACTATTTCATCCCCAAATAAATAAAGAATCTTCATGGCTATATAAAAGGCAGTCAAAAAGGTAGTTTCATGCAAACTGACTTTTCACAATTATGTTCATGGCTCCTATGATCTCAGTTCCTAAAGGATTCACTATTTTAAAATACAAAATCCATTAAAGAATAAAGAAATATGAAGACATAAACTCTACCCAGGATTGTTACCCTGTTCAGCAGACTAAGAGGACTGGAAATCAGAGACCACTTCAGCTTCAACAGGCAGTAATTGAATTTTAAAAGTCAGCTATTGTACACAGGTAAAATTCCTATTTTAATATGTTCTTTGGAGGAGAACAGAACAGAGCAGTGCACACCTTTTAGGATGCTTGTCCTGAATTACAAATAAGACAGAGCTTTCATTTCCCCTCATTTGTTCAACAAAATAACTAGACATTTTCCTGTGGTAACCAAGATACAAGCCTGATTTTATTTATGTTACCAGTGGCTCAGCCTTAGCATGATTTCATACGGAAGCAGACCATACTGTAGAGCCACCTATAAGGATAGGACCCTGCCTATCTTTATAAGACCAAAGCAGGCAGATTATTGTGCAGGGTTTCTTTCTTGTGCAGATTATTTCTTCATCTGACTGGGAAAAGCAGAGGCAAAAGTTTTATCCAGAGGGAACATGTGTCAAAGGAAGAAACTCCTAGATCTGGCTGGTAAGTGATTCTAACCTGAACCACACTATTTTTATCATTAATATATTTTAAGTACTGACTTTTGTGTTCAGAGCATTCCAGAATCCTTCATCAATTATTTTGGAAGAGGGCAGGCGATAAGTTGCTAATGTAAAATCTTGTGCCCTCTGTCTACTCCCAAACAGAGGGTAGAGAGCTAAGATGTAATCACTAGGCTGTTGGTTTTTTTTTTGTTGGTGGTGGTTTTTTGTTTGGGTTTGTTTGTTTGTTTGTTTTGTGTTTTACTAAAAGACAAAAGGACAAGTCACAAGGAGAATGATCTGAATGATCTCACTGAATGCTAGGCTGTGAAGGTCATGATACTCTGACAAGTTTTTATGACGAGGATTTTTTGGGCAACTCCGTAAACAGTGAAAGTGGATTTCAGTGGGATGGTGGACAAGTTTTTTTCTAGCACAAAGATACAGGGTAAAAGAAGAGAAGTTCTGGGATACAGTTAGCTAACACAATGGATGTGAGAATACAGTGGCAGGTTTGCTCACTTGCAAACACAAGGTGCAGTAACAGGCACCCAGCAAATGAGGGAGAATAAGGAGAGAAGCAAAAATGCTAATCCTGTACAGAGATGTTTGACCTGTTCTAGTGGTAGCTGGTAGCTGTCCCTGCCTGTGGTGGGGGGGTTGGAACTGGTTGATCTTTGAGGTCCCTTCCAAACTAAACCATTCTATGGTTCTATGATCAAATTCTAGACCCATACCTGAGGTCTCATTCTCTTTCTCATCTCACCCACAGTCATCTTCTTTTGTTGAGCCAAAGTGGGAAGAAGATAGGATTGGAGTAGTACTGACAGTCCTAAATCTTTAGCGTATGTATAACCCAGCAACTCATCACACAAACGGTCAGGAGATGATTTATAATTACAAGCAAAATGTTAAAATACCTCATCTGCTTTCTCATTTTCCTACCTGTTGCACAAAGCCATCTGCCCTGGGACTTTTAGCTGTGCCCATGGATAGCCACCAGTTAACACTACTGTATGCCTTCAGGACACTGAGTATCCTGGGATGGGCTACATAGCCTTTCTGGCTGGAAATCTCTCCTGGAAGCAAAGGAACACAGTTTTCCCCAGGAAGGAGTGTGATGAATGAAAAGGAAGGCTAAAGTGCATCTCAGCTAACCTGAGGCTCCATCCATGGAAATTCTTACAGCTGACCTAAATGTCCTGAGCAACTGCTATGGTTAACGAATAGGCACCAAGGGGCAATTTATCTCACCCTAAAGTGAGAAGCTGAAGTAGGTCAGATACATTACCTGAAAAGTGTTCCTTTCCTTTGGTTACAAAGGGAAGATAAGGTCACTAAATATTTACAGTGTGCAAGTCTACTTTTAATGGGATAAACCACATCCACAGTTTCTCTACAAGATACACCAAACCTATTAAAAATAACTCTACTAGGCACTGTATGCCCTACAAGGTCTCCAGAAATACCTCATATGAGGTGAAAAACATAAAAATGGATTTTAGAATGGGACATTTTATTTTGCAGTAGCTCAACAATTCCATCTTCCATTTGATAGCTGACCTGGCTGTTTGTGCATACAGGCACAAGAGCCTGCCATGCCAGTTTAGCACACGAGAGAGAGACGTACTCAGTACTTAATTTAACATGATATATATAAAGAAGTACCTGACACAAAAAGTCTTGCACTGTTGCTTTGTCGTGTTTCTCCGGTGTATCTGTGCCTTGTGATACATCGATAGTTGTAGAGACCATCTTCATTTTGTACGTCTAAAATATACAAGGCTCCCGTGGATGTGATGAGAAATCTAGATCCTGAAAGACACAAGAATTTACAGTGTTTAAAATATCTGCAGGTCATTCTTCTTGCTAACACCATGGAACGGACAATGCAGGATGGAGGGTCCTAAAGGATTGGGGTTTTTTTTTGCGACAGTATAGGAATTCCCCAATATAAGTTTACTAAGTGCTTACTAAAAATGCATAGGAAGATATTAATTCATGTGCACTTAAAAAGAAGGTAGAGATCTGTAAGAAAAATATGTGGAATGAAAGAAAGAAATGTACCATGGTCACAATCAACTAACACTATCCAGCAGATGTCTGAAATAAAATATAGGATAAAGAACCAAAGCAGAATTTAATTCAATTTAATTCATTATTATAGAGTGATAGGATTGAAAATCACCAGCAGAGCAGTACATGTTAGAAATATGGTCTGGGATGGCATGCATACTTAAACAATATTAGCCAAAATGATACTTCTTGTCCATGTACATCAGAAAATTAAGACAGGAAAAAAAAACATTTTAAAAGTAAGATTAAATGTGTGAGTGAAAGTAAAAGAAACTCACAAAAAGAGGAATATTTTACCCCTAGAATAAGGGACAAATTTGCTGCAAGGCTCTGGTTGAAAGAACTACACATTGTATAACCCCACTCCACTGCCTGCTTCAACTGTAGTGGGGTGCAAAGGGGAAGGGGGAAAGAGTGAAATCAGGCTTGGTGAAGTTGCCTAAACCATTGATCCCATTCAAATTGTGCATGCCTGTGCTAGCTGCAAGCTAGACAGAGTAAAGGACAGGAGCAGTCCCAGCCCACCTTGTCCATATTTCCTGGGGGTTACTGCACTCCAGGACCCATCAGGGGCAGGGTGAGATCAGTGCAGCTCATGCTTCCATGGCCAAATAACTGGCAGAAGCTGAGTTACTCCAATATATGACTTGCTGTGGATTTTTTTTTTTTAATATTTCACTCTGTGACTAGAGAAGCACAATGTAAGCAGGTAGACAGACTACATGTCTAAAAGAAGGGCTTAAATAAACAGTATGGGTAGTGTTATTTATTATTCTTTTTTTTCCCCCTTTATTTTACATAGAAATGTTTATTTCAGGAAAAAAATTAAGTTCAGAAGGGGACTACCCATTAAAACTGAACAAGACTGACATATTCATCATCAACATTTTTCTCAGCATTCCTTCAAATTGAAAATAATATAGTTGAAATTATATTCAAATATTATTATTAGTAGTAGTATTGATATTAGTATTTGTATTATATTATTATTTTACTATTAATATTAATGTTATTACTATTATTATTATCTGTAGAATATGTGGAAAATGTTGTGAAACATATGTATGTCTGTGCAGATCTGGTCATCTGACACCAACACTAATGGAATAGAGTGGAATGGAATGGAATGGAATGGAATGGAATGGAATGGAATAGAATAGAATAGAATAGAATAGAATAGAATAGAATAGAATAGAATAGAA
>VWZI01018962.1:272267-314610 GCA_013396835.1 Psilopogon haemacephalus | reverse complement strand
AATAGAATAGGCCAGGTTGGAAGAGACTTTCAAGATCATCCAGTCCAACCTATCACCCAGCCCTAACCAATGGCACTAAGTGCCCCATTGAGTCTTTTCTTCAACACCTCCAGGGATGGTGACTCCACCACCTCCCTGGGCAACCCATTCCAATGGCAAATCACTCTCTCTGGGAAGAACTTCCTCCTAATATCCAGCCTATCCCTCCCCAGCACAACTTGAGACTGTGTCCCCTCTTCTGTTGCTGGTTGCCTGGGAGAAGAGACCAACTCCCACCTGGCTACAACCTCCCTTTAGGTAGTTGTAGACAGCAATGAGGTCACCCCTGAGCCTTCTCTTCTACGCCTGCACACCCCAGGCTCCCTCAGCCTCTCCTCATAGGGCTGTGCTCCAGGCCCCTCACCAGCTTCTCTGTTTTTTTGTGAATGCATGTTCTAAAAGCAAGGACACAAACTACCCCCTCTCCCTGCCCAAGCAAACGAATAAAACAACAACAACAAAACCAACAAAACAGAAAAATACAAACCTCCCCCCCTAACACCTACATGTTATATGCTTGCTCTAAAACTTTTCCCATACTACAATAAATACGAGTAACATGGCTTGCCTTGCAAGCTCATGCCTCATTTGGCCACTCTTTCCATTAAAAAAATACTGCAGCCTAAGGTAGGTTTGCTTTTCTAAAACTTTTATGCTGGAGAAAATGTTTGTATATTTTCTTTTTCATGTCTGCTTTAGTAGTAATCAGTAGTTCTTACAAATATCCATATCTCTACCTATACAATATAAAATATTCCTGGCTCCAAAATTAGGGGAAAGAATACACTGAGATGAAAATCATTGTTCAGTAATGCAGTTAGAAATATTTCCATTTCTTATTTATTTGAACAATAACTTTTTAATAATTAAGTGTAGTCAGGGTTCTTGCTCACAAATCAATCAGTGGGAAAGTAGTCCAGCAGAGTGAAAGACAGAGAGGAAATGGTATCATTATAGAGGACAATCTCCTTTAAACCACCATCTAAAAGAAATGGGGAAAAGACTATTAAAAGCCATTTAATGTCACAGGACAGGACTAATCCTCAGAGCAGAGAATACTGAAAAAAACAACATCAGACAACCTCTCTCACAAACAGACTGATAGCCGCACCGATGACTTGTCTTGGCTGACCATTTTCTCCTGAAAGTCAATGTAAAAGCATGGAAGCATTTAAGTCAGAACTCTGGAAAATCATAAACCACAGAGTACATACCCTTCTGAAGTACTTTGCTTGGTCAGATAACATGTGCCACTACTAAGAAGTACATGAACAAAAGAAATCCCCAGAATGGAGACACCAAAGGGGAAGAGCTGAGCAAGAGGTGATGTGAAGGAGAAAGGAGGACTGGATGGCAAGAATACTCTCTTCAGCCATCAGCTATATTCCATCCTAGGGGAGTTTACAAACTAAAGATGTTCCCTCTTATAGAGAGGGGCTATTAAATTCATATGCCTTAAAAAATCAATTGCTTGCATACAAAAGACTTGTGTTTCAATGCAAATTGCACATAAACAAATACACTGTTGAGAGTAGCAGGAAAAGCAACTGAGTAGGTAATATTTCACTTTCACAACCCGGTGTCTGAAATATGGCACTGAAAAAAGCAAAGCTGCCTTGCATCTTTAACACTTTACCTGCCAACTTTGGAGGAGACAATGTAACTGATAAGATGTTCTTTATCTAGCTTCTCAATTACTAATAAGCTATTTGTTTGCTATTTGCAAAGTAGCTTAGCTTGGTAAAAGCTGCTAATGAGGTTTTCTACAACACCAGGTAGTTAACAGCTACCTACTAGCAACCAGAAATCATAGTCTGCAAGTGTGCAGGCTGTCACCTAGAGAACCCCTTAACAGTCATAGGATTGTTCTTTACCTGCTGTCAATCATATGGCCCAACTCCAAAGCCACAGCCAGGGAAATCCTACCACTGCATAGGGAGGTAGGCTCAAAATGGTTCACACAAAACAAGTATTTCCTGTTGGTCAGAGAATATGCTGAGACTGGGGTTTTGGTTTGGCTGATTCTCACACTATAACTCCTAGATAAAAAGGTAGTATCCTATTCTGAGTTGTTCTTCTTTTTCCTTTTGCAGTCCACAACTACTCGGACACTTGCCTCATTCCACCCTACTTCCTCATCACATGGGTACTCAGTATCTCTACCCTTTAACAAGGTTTACCTTTACCCCTGATTCTACATTAGAAGCATATTTAAGAAGTGGGTGTGAAAAACAGATTTTTTAATTTCTGTGTCACATGCAGACACTTCACTACTGAAATATTCATAAAGCAGAGGTCTCCTTATGACAGGATGAAGGGTAATGGGTTTAAACTGGAAGTTTAAACTGAAAGAGGGAAGATTTAAATGGGATTTTAGGAGGAAGTTCTTTATAGTGAGGGTGGTGAGACACTGGAAGGGGTTGCCCAGGGAGGTTGTGGCTGCTCCTTCCGTGAAGGTGTTCAATGACAGGTTGGATGAGGCCTTGAGTGACATGTTCTAGTGGGAGGTGTCCTTGCCTATGGTGGGAAGTTGGAACTGGATGATCTTTGAAGTCTCTTCCAACCTAAACCATTCTGTGATTCTATGAAATCTCTCTTTGCCAAGAGATACATGGAGTACAGGTAATTAAAGCACAGTTGTCTCCTTTAGTCCATAGTCAGCTTAAAATGACAGCTTCAGGAGATGGGAGCCACATTTAAGGACTTGACTTGGGGTTAATGATGGGTACACAGCAAAGGCAATCTCTTCTTGCTTCTGTTTCCAGCTTTGTGAGCATTAACCAGCTCTGTATTTCAGGGAGCACAGCCAGTTCAGACATGTGCTTGCCCATAGCAATGCCACTCAACCAGCAGAGCTGCCAAACTGGTGAACCAATGCTGCATACATCATATAGATATGTCCTCTGCAGCCTGATCAGGACTTAAATTAGACTTTTCAAGCTCGGATATAAGCAAGCAGAACCTGAATACCTGAGAGGCAGAGATGTTCTTCTTGTACAATGGCTTAATGTAGCTTTCTTTTTCTGGGGCCCCATTTCACCTTTGCACAATTTAGGCCATCATTAATAATTAAACTTGTCTCTCTTCTTAGGATAAGCATGAAGCAACTGTCACAAAAATTAAGGGAGAAGATCAAATTCAGAACTACTGAAAGCTCTCTTCCCCATTATTTCTACCTTGTACATTTTACTGTTGCTGGTACTCTGGAACTAGAACTGGAGAAATATGTGGAGTGGCTACTGCCAGACTGAAGAATATGTATAGGCGTGGGCTATTTGCAGGGTCTATAGTACTGACAATATTTGCAAGTGAAGCCTTCCCTCCTCGGTCCTGGAAGCAAGTTTCCTCAGATGCAGTTACACATCTGGGTCAGTGAGAGTGGGTACAAATATCAAAAGCCTGACACTCACTAAAAGACATTGGTAAAAGCTATGCAGAGCCAAGAATTTGTTCTCTGTTATCTTTCTATCTTGTATAGAGAAATTGTGAACATACTTGAGCTATCTAACACTGCTTAGATCATTTTCCTGTTGCAAATTACTCAGACCATCTAATAATGAAACCTTCACTTAAAGTATTATCTAGAGATTATTTTTTTTTGCCTTATCCTATTTAAAGATAACTAAAAGTAAATAGTTATTGCCACACATCCAATGTTATGTCACAGCATACGTTTCAAACCAACACACATTGTGTATAATTGCAGGGCTAAAGCTTTTCCTTTTTCTTCTCCTCTCCCTAATATATTTTGCATACTTATGTAATGCTTTAATAACCAACCCCTCTTTCCACTGTAAAAACATGAGACAGAAAAGATGACAGGAAAATAAAAGGGGAAATGCATGTAATTTCTGTCATCTTCTAAACGGAGAGCGTTTTCATTAAAACCGACAGGCTGTCAGCTGTGACAAAGCCAAAGTGTTGAGTGTTCTGCCTTCTGTACTTCAAAAAGTGTTTAGAAATGCACCAGGATGGGGATCGACAAGCTCTTATTGCTGTGTTGATCTAGGGGATTGCTTTCTTCTTCAGGCACGTTTAACTTAATTGCTCTTGCTTTGCTGTAGCAAAGTCTAATTTTTAATTTATTTTTTTTTTAAACTCCCCTACTTAATATGCCAAATAAGGATTTTTTTAAAAAATGGAACATCTCTTCAGATAAACTGAAGCTTTTTGTTTGGTTTTTTTGGCTGTTGGCAGGATTCAAAGGCGGAAGGCAGAGAAGCCTCCTTCACAACAATTAAAAAGAATACTGTCAAAATATAGCTCATAATTCCCATTTATTATTCCTCCTCGGCAGTGTTTGTATTAATACCTTGAAAACTTGATTATAATAATTTCAACATCTGATTTTCAGAGACAGTGAAAGCTTACATCGGTTTGGCTTTCAGTTTTTTGTGCCTTTGAAAACCTGGCCCAGTATCTGCGGTATGCATTGTACTCATATCGTTCAGAGGATGTTTGGAACTCTTACTACCTTTTGTCTTGCTGATGTGGGCAAGTATAGTAATGTACTACCATTTAAAATTTACATGTTTTACAGAGAAGGACACAGAGATATATGTTTTGATGTACACAAGTCAGTGGAAAAACAGAGAAAAGGATCCAAAATTCTTTCTCCAACATCCCATCTGCTATTAATACATAGCTTTGTCTCATAGTGCAACCACAAGATGAAAAAAAATAATAAAATGAAATATTCAAGAAATAGAAAGACCATTAGAGTAATTTATTTTCACCCTTCATGTTTCATCCATTAAGCCCTGCACTAAGTCCATATCTGGAAACTAAGCTATAGCATTTTTAAAAAAAAGAAAAAATTAGTCATTATGAAAGATTTTTTTGTAAGCAGAAAGCATGTGATATCCCTGGGTAAATTATTGCAATGGTTAATTATTCTCACTTTTGAAAGCTACTCTGTTGTTTGTTGTCTATCTGGCTTTGACCCCAGGTATTGAATCTTACTGTGCCTTCGTTGAAGATTGCCTCTGCAGTCAGAAATTTTCTGCCCATTTAAGTATTTAAAGAACATGAGGAAATTACCTCTTAAATCACCTTTATCCTTTTTAGTTATATGGATCAAACTTCCTAAACAATTAACTGCAAACTATTTGTATCTGCAAATATTCCTATATTTTTCGCACAGCATCTTAACATGTTTTTAAAGTTTGGATCATGTTCAGTAATGGTTCTGGTAATAGTGAAGGCAAAATGCCACCACTGTCGTCTATAGAAATTTTCCTTCCTCTTATGTGTCTAGCAACTACAGCAGTCCTCCTATCAATATTAACTTGCAGCAGCCATTCATTGATCATTATGATCTTCTTGTCAAAGTCAGACACTCAGAGAGTTGATTTCCCCCATTCTAAAAATGCAACCTATTGTCTGTCTGGGCACTAGAGCTGGCTGTATGAAAAGCTACATGTTCACATCAGACTTCTTTATCACAGTCCAACCTCCTTGTGCATCTCATCAAATGATATCGTTTGCCTTTACACTCACCTTTGAACAGTGTGCACACTTATCAACATGTCTTTTCTTAACTGGATTCCATTCATTAATTCAACCATTAAATCAATGTCTTTGCCTGAGATGTTAACAATTCACTTTATTTAAAGATACATATATCCATGTAGAAGGCCCTAAAAGAGGACAAACAGGGAAAATGGCAAGGAAAACATGTTGTACCTAGGATCAACTAACCTGAACTAGGGGCCCCAAATCCCACATTTCAGAAACATACCTCTAATTTTGCTAAATGCTGACTAGTGCCCTAAATAACCTGGTGACTTCATTAAAGTTGAGCTGCTTTAGCAAATTGTGTATTCATATCTCTAGGTGTGAGGAGGTCACATTAACAATTATGAAATTGCTCTTATGTGAGGTTTTTAATGCTTTCCATTAGACTATATAATATCGTAGATTAAAATAAAATTTTATACAGGTCTGAGTAATAAGTTGAAGTAATTCTGTTTAGATTTCCTATGTGAAATTGTTCTCATGTATAATTCATAAGAAAATGTGAACACTTTCCTGTCGAATTAGTGCATAATATTCTTGCATGAAAATGGGAATATGTTAAAAATGTAACATTAATTATTCCTTTATCATGCCCTTTTCCCTCAGCATCCTGGTAGTCTTTAAATAGGGATAATGTTATCCTCAAGATGGTTTAAAAAAATCATATTTGATTTTCACTTTGTTGGAAACATCTAACGGCATTATGTTATTGCAGTCTAAATTGGGTTGATAGAAATTAAGAGAACAGATGGCTCTTCTAATCGTGTGCCAAATGATAATATAGAACAAATAAACTTTTATCGGCTGTACTTGTCACCTCTGCTGGATAGAACTGCTTCTGCTAAGCAAGTTTTTAGCGTGACTAGTGCAGGCAAAGGGAGAAACCTTCCCACCGAGCCAAAGCAGAGTAACCTATAACTCAGTTTTATAGCACTGATACAACATCATTCTCAAAGCAAAACAGTCTGCTGCTCTGGGCATGGAAAATCTGCCAGAAGAAGTCACGCTTAAACTGTGCCCTGAAGTCACAGCCCTGCCAATGCTTTTGATACATAAACCAAAGATTAGCTGAGAAAAGGGAGCAGGTAGAAAAAAAGGGAGGTAACGATTTCACTTTACCAAGTATCACTAACATAATGTACTCAGCCTTCATGAGACACCTGGCATGTTGCTCACTGTAGGTGGTGCAGAAGGTCAAAACATGACTACACTCTTCTGAGCAGCCCAACCTTCCTTCTAGAGATGCAGCCAAGCTCACAGGCCCTGGTAAAAGACCTTTCAGAGGATAAAACTGGATTTTTTTAGCTCCTTATACAACCTCGGCTCTAGGGTCTATAAATGTACCTTTGGAGTGTGTTGCCCACTGCAGCCTCCTCTGTCTGGGGGACAACCTGCAGCTGACTTTCAGGAGAACAGGAGCAGGATGGAAGCCACAGTACTGGCTCTACAGCCCAGGGACAATGACACTTCTTAATCAATTATAATGAAATAAGCCCTCTCCCTTGGGTTAACATTGCCACACTTCAGGTATAAGTGCTGAAGAAACAAATACTGAATTGCATTACATGGCCAGGTCCTTGTGTCTCATAGATTTAGGTTTTGATAACTGGAGAGCCCCCCATGAGTATTATTCTGTTTCTGGTAGAAAAATTAAGTGGCAAAGCTTCTCAAGTGTTATGATAATATGAGGAATTAAGATTTTGATCTTCCCATTTATATTCCTCTGACACAAGGAAAGGAATATGCACAAAGAGCAGAGGAAGTGGTTGTTTGAGGCAAAGGAGGCTACTGTTATATTTGATTTATTGCTCCAGGCTCTTCAAAGCTCACAGAGATGTATCTCTATCATAAGACTTGCAGGTCTGATTATTTTATTTTTTTTTCAGCTCCACAGTAGCCAGAGATTTCCCTTTCTTTATATGTGGTTGTGGTTGTGGTTTTGGGAACGAGGATTTATATGGTCTGGGTTTGAGGGTGGGAGGGATGGTGGTGTTTGGGGCTGGGGTTTTGTTTTAGTGTTTTGTTTTGGGTTTTGTTTGTTTGTTTGTTTTCTTTAGAATTAGTGCAAAGTTATTTTGTTCCTTCCATATAACATGAATGATATGCTAGAGGAGAAAGACTTCTGCATAGCCAGAAGTGAAAGATCTACCACAGATGATTGTGTGGTCCAGAATTGTAAAATGGGTCATGAAAACTCATTAACATTATTGTATTTCACACCTTAACCAAGTTACCTTGTGATATATTGTGATATCTTGTCTTACTTTGTGAGAGATCAAGAAAATCACAGAATGTCAGGGGCTGGAAGGCACTTTGAAAGATAATCCAGTCCAACCACCCTGTCAGAGAAGGATTGCCTATACCAGATCACACAGGAATGCATCCAGGTGGAGTTTTTAATATCTCCAGAGAGGAGATTCCACAACACTCCTGGGCAACCTTTTCCAGTGTTCTGTCATCCTCACAGTGAAAAAACATCCTCCTTATGTTTACATGGAACTTCCTATGCCTCAACTTCCACCCATTGCCCCTTGTCCTGTCATTTGGCATCACCAGGAAGAGCCTGGATCCATCCTCTTGGCACTCACAAGAGAGTTTATTTTGAAAGCCAGCAGCCTCACATGAGGTATTTTTCTATTTATGTAGACATGTAATTTATTCTTATGTCATTAAAAAATAACTGAGGTAATCTCTCTGCAAAGAGTTAAAGATGTTTATAAGTGTTTCTAGTCTTATGGCAGGACAGGGCTTCAGTTGCAGTATGGATGAATTCATAACTCTGCTGATTTTTTTGTAGAACTGAAAGATCAAAGCTAAATCAGACTGTTTCTATTGTTGTTGGTCTTTACCCTCCTCACCTGCTCCACCACAGTTAGGTCCCTCCTCAAGAAACATCTATTCTGCTATTAGCTGAGTTTGAATCAGGCTGTAAGTCTGTTAGTCACCCTGCCCCTTGACCAGTGGAGGTCAGAACTGCTCAAAGTGTGGGAAGCCCAATTCAACCATAGTCATCATCTCTCTGAAAAGCCATGAGAGGAGAGGAGCAAGGTTGTGAAATATTTTCCACTTGATCTTTTAAAATAGAAAAGCTTAATGTTTAACATAATTAATGTAGAATTATTACTACTTTGCCATCCATACCTCCAAGTAATACTAGGGAGCAACTATGTATTTCTGCACCTCTCTGAAGAAAGTCACACATAGATACTCTGGTGTCTACTTAGAATCACAGAATCAGTCAGGGTTGGAAGGGACCACAAGGATCATCTAGTTCCAAACCCCGTGCCATGGGCAGGGACACCCTACCTTAGATTAGGCTGCACAGAGCCTCATCCAGCCTGCCCTTAAATACCTCCAGGGAAGTGGCCCCAACCACATCCCTGGGCAACCCATTCCAGGGCCTCACCACTCTCATAGTGAAGAACTTCCTCCTCATCCAATCTGAATCTCCCCATCTCCAGCTTTGCTCCATTCCCCTTGTCCTGTCACTACCTGATAGCCTAAAAAGTCCCCCCCCAGCTTTTCTGTAGGCGCCCTTCAGATACTGGAAGGCCACAATAAGGTCACCTCGGAGCCTCCTCTTCTCCATTCAAAAACGGTTTACTGTCTCTTATAATTGAGATCATGCCATAGCTACAGGTTCCAGATTTCCCTTAATATTCTTACTGCAGTATTACTACACTAAAACAATAAACCTGCCTGTTTCTTGCATATAATACCATAAAGTGAATGCAATTAAAATGAGAGAGAAAGGGAGAGAGAAATAAAAGAAGAAAGAAAAAAAAAAGAAGGGGGGAGGGGGGGAAGGAGGAAGACACATAAAAAGAAAGCAAGTGAAAAGAAAAAAAAACAAGAAAGAAAGACAGAAAGGAGAGGGGTGGGGAGCTCCAATTTTGGATTTATAAACTGAGTTGAGATAGATTATCTGCTGAGTCAATTACAGGATTGCCATAGGAACAAGAGTTTTGGTGCTGTGTGGAGTTCATGTTCAGACAGTACGAAGCCTGAACACAATACTCAAAAATCAAACAGGTCGTGAAGGCTGATGGCATCTGTATTCGTGGGTTTATCTGCTTTAAATTCAACTGCAATATGAGTTCATTTTGTTTCTGCAAGACAGATGAGCATTAGTGCTATTGTATGTGCAGTGCTATGATTTTCTAAATGTCAGGATACTATGATCATGACTATTCTGAAAGCCAGATTGTTAGATAAATTGCAAAAATCAGAACACATTTTATTGCCCCTGCCATGTTTCTGAGACTGTACAAATAGATTTCATGCCAATAGTCCATACCAATTCCACTTACATTATGTATGCATCATTCTCATTTTATAAAGGAGGAATAAATACTGCCCTTTTGTTTTAACAGTATCAATAGATACAGAGGCTGTATTTTTGTGCACACAGATAGGCAATATTAATTGTTACTGCTTGATGATTGGCTAGTGTAAATGTGACTGAACACATAAAGTTTATATTTAATTGTTCACTCTCTTAATCTTTTATGAATATATTAGGCATAAGTAGCTCCAGTTTTTCACTTGCTGTTGTTAACTGTCAGTCCTCTAGCATATTAAATAAAACTGCCATAATCTTTAATACTGCGGTTTTAGATTATTTGAGTCCTTGCACACATTGCTGCTTTCCCTATTTCACCTAGAAAGCAAGCAGATACATTTTAAATCACTAGCTAGTTTTAGGGGCTCTGATTAAAGAGGATTCAGCTTTGCCCATGATATATGGAGCTGTCTGGAGGATTAAAATTTCTTCTCTCAGGCTTTTGCTGGTGCATTCCAAGTAAGTAAATAGCCTGGAGCTGACTGGTGGGTTAGCACAGACAAACTTATATGTTACTCTTTACAACGGAAAGAGTATCTGCATGTAAATTTAAAGAATCCTGTTGAGTCAAGGGAGAAACTCCATCTCCTCTGGCCTGAACAGCAATTGGTTTATGTCAGCATCATCAAATGTACACCTTGATTGTTTATAGCTTATGGCATATTGTATATGCAGAATATGTACTGTTATAGATAATACAATCAGAATAAATCACAGCTTCACATACACAAAATTGCAAGTGCACCAGCAGCAGAATTAGTTTGACTAACTGCAAGTAATCAATATTATGTTACATTAATTAAACAGCTGCAGCTCTGTGGCTCCCTGTGGTTAACCACATCTCTTCTGCAGGTAACTGCAAAGGTAATGATGCATCTCAACTTGAAGGAACAGTTTTATGAGAAATTTAGAACTGTACCCACTTCCCTTCATGAAAAAAAAATCTGTTCAAAGATTCATAAGACATATTCATTTAAGGGATATGCATTAACTAATAGTCAAATCTTTGGATGGTACCTTCTAGTATAGTATTTTCACCTAATGACTTCTTTTGACAGTGTAAAATTAGGGCAAATCAAATAAGTTAATTTGGTTTAAAGGTAATAACTTGGGAAGGAGTTATTATCTTCCTCAGTTTGAAAAAGTAAATGTATGTTGTTTAGACACAAATATATTAAAAATATTTACTGTGGGAGGGAGCAGCTCCACTAGAGATTTGAGCTAGATTAAATAATTTCCTGTGGAGACTGACAATCCTTTGAGAAGATAATCCAATGTTCAGAAAATAGTTTTTAAAATGAAGATAAAAGCTGTTAATGATGTAAATTTCTATCCTTTTGAATAAGACATTTGTTAAGTCTATGGAACAACTTTCCAGTAACTCTTTAAAGATCAAAACATTTTTGAAAGTACATTAGCCACATACTAGAAACTTGGCCTCTCATACACATTGTTTTCCACTCTGAATGTACTGAGCTATGGAATATGATGTACATCTATTTCTGTCAGTGGTTTACTCTTCCACAAGACACACATGAGGCACAGAACTGTATTTCATACATTTTGTGGTTTTAAGGTCTTTAAGCTCTAACTAGCATTCATATACTTACAGGAAAAAAAAAAAAAAAACAACAAAAAAACAACCTAACAAAGCAAACAAACAAAAAACCCAAAACAAAACAGAAAAACCAAAACAACCCAAACCAAACAAAAATCCCCAAACTGAACCAACCAACCAACAAATGACAAAAACAAAAACAATGCCACCACCAGCAACAAAGCCCACAACCAACCCAAAAAACCAAAACCAACCCAGCCTCCTGACAAGCTGTTTCTGTCTTTTTGGACTTAATACACATTTTCCTCAGTACAGGAACACGCAGAACCTTCACTGGTTTCCTATACAGCACAGCATCAGAAGAAATGGTGAAGCAGTGTGTTAAACACAACTGATGGAGCATCAAGACAACAGTAAGCAGAAGGATGAAAAGGTTGTTCTATACTGTATAAAGGAAAAAAAACAAAAAAACAAACAACTTCTGTAGATGCTGATCCAGTGAAATTATCCCAAAAATGAATATTACAAAGTACACAAATAAACATTATTCAAGATAAGTCACATGTATAATTGACTTTTCTGGAAGAAGGAGAACCTGCACACACTGATTTTAAATTGAAATAACTGCAAGTAATTCCTGTCGTATCTATTTGCAGAGTGTAATACATTGGCATAAAGGGATTTAACATAGCATACACACAGACCTCACTTTTACTGTGTTACAAAGTTTCATAATACTGATATTTCCACAATCAGAAACACTTTGACTGTGAGTTACATTATAATGCTGTAAGTAGGTACAGTTGTCATGCTATTTATTCCCTGTGCTTTGTCAAATTAGACTTTTTGCTGATGTATTTCGCAAATTATCTGTTTAACAATAAAGAAAGGTCCAGTAAATACAATTTTTCAACATGGATTAAATTCACAGTGTGATTTATGCTGAGCATCAACTCAATTTTATGGGATACTTCAATCCAACTTAATTTCAAAGATACGTGCGAGATAAAGCTAGGCAGAATGTGCAGCTCCAGACCTTCTCATTAAGATTACTTTGATACTGTACTGTTAATTTCCTTAGGCTGACAGCACAATGAAAAATATCATTACAACCACAAGGAGCATCATTCCTTCAGAATACTTATAAGTACTGTGGGGGTCTTTTATTGCCTTCTTTGAATGGCTCAGAGAATCACAGCTTGGAAGTCTGTCCAGATATCAGGAGTATTATGCCGAAATGTATTTGTCAGGCACTTTTCATAATTTGCCTATTTTTATATGTTTGGGAAATTGAAGCACACTAAAGATAATTGATTTGCCTAATCTTATCTTCCATGTTTGTGGCAGATACAATTAATTCTACAAACGGTTAAAAGTATCTAATTTGTTAGCCCTTACAGCTCTTATTTAGAATTCCATGGCACCATTTATTAAGCAACAAGAACTACTATAATGTGTTTTCTTGTATCTTTTAAATTATTAATGTTAAGAAAACAGAGGTGTTTTAGAACAAACTATTGCAAACTGATATAAATATTAAAGTTTAGGCTGAAAGTCACACAAGCCCTATGAGGAGAGGCTGAGGGAGCTGGGGTTGTTCAGGCTGGAGAAGAGGAGGCTCAGAGAACACCTTACTGCTCTCTGCAACTACCTAAAAGGACATTGTAGCCAGGTGGGGTTGGTCTCTTCTTGTGCTGGTTTGAACTAATTGGAGGATTTGAGTGAGAAAATTAGATTATAGGTTGAGAGAGGAAAACAGATGATGCAACTTCCCTCAGAGCTCTACTGAGAAAGAAAAAAAAAACCCACAACATTTTAAGAGTTGTAACCCAAATATAGATAAGTCAGAGTGCTTCAGACTGCTCTGGACTGTGGCTGCTCCTTGCATGGCTCCTTTGTCTCTGACTTTTGTAGCTGATTCTTAATAATTCCACTAACTTCTTTTCCTATTGCTACCCACCCTGGGTGATCTACTTTCACCTATCTGCTGCATCAACAGATGGTGAGATAAGATTGGGGAAGGGGGGAAAGGTGGTAGGGGTGGTTAGAAAACCCCTCTTAGGGATTTTGATCTCTGGGAGGCGTGTGGTGTTTCTGTCTTACCTTTTCACTGTATATATCTGTAAATATCTGTTATACATTGTAAATATTTGCTTGTATATTGAGCATAGATGTCAATATAAAACTTCATTTACCAGCTTCCAGCTTTCTGAGTCCTACCTGGGTTATATCAAGAGGGGGGAGGGGGGGGCAGGTAACAGCTAAACCACCACACTTCTCCCAGGCAACCAGTGACAGAACAAGAGGACACAGTCCCAAGCTACACCAAGGCAGGTTTAGGGTGAATGTTAGGAAGAAGTTCTTTGCAGAAAGAGTGATTGGCTTTGGAAGGGGCTGCACAAGGAGATGGTGGAGTCACCATCCCTGGAGGTGTTTAAAAGGAAACTGGATGAGCCACTTAGTGCCATGGTTTAGTTAATTAGAAGGTGTTAGGTGATAGGTTGGACTCAATGATCTCAAAGGTCTTTTCCAACCTGGTTAGTTTTGTGATTCTGTGATAAAGTATTTCTTCTACTTTTAAAAAATATTTTTTAGGAAAAATAGTCTTAGATTTAAATAATTTAAAAATCCAACAAGACAGAAACGTCAAAGGAGAGAGAGAGAGACCACCACTGCCTAGCCCCTAACAGATATTCAGAGCAGTCATTCTCTCTTTATCTCCACAAGTCATTGAGCCACATGTTGAGTCACAGAGTGACCTTGCTTGGCAGCATCATATGATATTAGCACAGATGACCTTGACCATGTCAGTAACATTTATACATGACAACCTATATAATTGACATTTCTTGCACTCTTATAAAATGCAAGCAGCATAAAGCTGGACTGACCTGAGAGAAATGCCTGCACACCTACAGCACGTTCAGTCCATCCAAGATGTGAAAAATCTAAAGCCTCACTTTTCACTGGTGATTGGTGCAGCACAACTGACATAGCGTACACAGTTTCAGACGCATCCACAACCTCTTGCACAACTATAGATGTAGAACAGCAGCTAAATTCATGCATAAAATTTGCTTTTAAACAATTTGTACATGTGGGTAAAATTCACTTGTAAGTAGAGGAGCATTATGAAATCTGTGAACAATTTTCATGTATTTCATGAAATCATCAGAACACAGCTTAAATGGAATTTAAACCCAGTTGCCAGTGGTCTGGTGCTCCTACTTGTGCATGACAGTTGTGTTAAAACAGATGTGACTCTGTACACAGTTCTTTAAGTGCATAAGGTCTACAGGTACTCTTTTTTTTTTTTATTTTTTTTTTTTTTATTCATCTAAAGTAAGGATATTCACATAATATGTTTCAATGTACTTCTCTCTCCTGAGAAACCACAGTGCAGTTTTGGGGTCTTTGCATTTTACATTTGCATTCAAAAAATGCTAGCGCCACTTAGATAAGTACATTAAAAAATAATTACCCTGATTGTTCAAAAGTAGGCAGCAAAAACAAAACAAAACAAACCTCTGAACTGAAACTATTTTTCTCCTCTTTTCTTGATATAGAGATTTAATCTGGGTATACTTTTAATGCAGCCAATGTCTTAGGGATGTGAACAGCCATAAAGGAATCTTATAAAAAGAAAATTAATGTAGCAAAATCTGACAGCTGTATGGCATCTATTCTAAAGAAAATTCTTAATTGGTTCAATCTCTTGAGCAAGTGGTATTTGGATCAACATCACTGCTTTAATAGTTCATGGTCTTCATCTCCCAGGAGAAAGCAAATTTTTCTCCACTTCAATCCTCTTAGACAAAGCCCCAGGAGTTTGCATCAGTGACCCTAAGATTTGCATTCCACACCATGGCCACAACTGAAATAGCCTCTCCCTTCCTCAAGCATTTTCATTAAAAAGGTGAAACATATATGCAATCTCCTGTAAATTGAGTCCTGTTGACTTTACATTCTTTCTGGAGCAAAGGGAGCATTGTACAAAGCACAGCACAGAACACAGAAGACAGGAGAAAAAGGGAAAAAACCCCCATATATCCAAAAGTCAATATACCATGTTTCATTTCTTTTTCCTTTTGACAGTAGCATTGGCCCCAGAGTCTAGTAAGGGGCAGTTCAATAATAACGATCTAAGGCTGGTTCTCAAGACAGACTCAACAGCTGACAGCTTCTCTGTTCAAATTGACAAGAGCACAAAGAAAGGCTAGAATAATTAATTGTAAATGGCTGGATGTGATCTGATTGTGTGACCAACCTGTTACATTGACTTGCTTTGACCTAATCTTTCAAAATGAGATATTAAAGCTGAAACTCTTCTACACTTTTTTCTTATTATCTGGCTGTCTGTTCTATGGCATAGCCTGAAGAATATACCCATGAGATGATAAAAGGAGAGATCTGATTTCACTTGAGTGACTAGGACTATTGTAGGCCTGTCTGGTCTCTGTGAAAAGTACTTTTACATTATACTATACAGATACAATGATTAAAACAACCACCACCAACGATCATCGGGCAAGAAAATGACATCAGTGAGGGTAACCGCTATTTGCTAATTAATTTCAAGCTATATTTTCAATTTGCTCACTTAATTTATGAGATTCATTTTAGCTAACTTTCCCTAGAATAATTTCTCATTTAAATAGAACCCACAAACATCTGAATGTTCAGAGGCAAGCTATGCAGTTAAAGCCCCTTCAAATATAATCTGCACTACTTTTTTTTCCTAGGGAAAAAAAATATGTTAGCATGTATGGCTTCAGCACTGCGTTGTCTTTTGACTCAGATGCTGCTTTTTCTGCACGAGCAAACCTCAAGAACTGGTGGCACAATAAACCTTTGTTTAACCACCATTCACCATACTTGGGTGACAGAAATAGCAGGAGGTGAGTAATTTCTGGTTGGCAAAGTTCATATAGATCTTTTAATATAAGGAGGAAAGATCACCGTTTTAGGCTGCCCAAGGTCTGCAAATGTGTATTTAAACGCTCATTCTGAATCTAATCTGCTGATCTGCTACACTAAACTAGTAAACACTTGCTGCACTATTAGAAAATTGGGATCTTTCTTTTTTTTTAGTCATGAGTAAGAGGTACTTTCCATAAACCCCAGGCTTCTGTCTCTCTTTATTCAGGCAATATTCTCACAGTTTTACTGTGTATGGGAAGGCTGACTGATGGAGGAGTCCATATTTTAAAGTCTGTCTGATAGCTTGCCTTCTGAATAACAGATACTGGCTGCTTAAATGACAGACACTGTGATTTTTCAAGACAACCCTGGTTGCCTTATGTATTCCAATATTCCAGTCCAAACTTAGCACTGCACTGTACCACAGATTGCACAGAATTTAAATGGTCACCAGTGCTTAATTATATAAAAAAAAAAGCTCTCTCTTTTTAAAATGTGACATGTTTAAAACCAATGCAAGGTCTTAAAAGGCAATGAATTTTGAAGAAGAAATTGGAATATACAGAGCAGAACATACACTTAGAAATATGATAGATATCAAAATTACCTTAATGTTTCCTCATATTTAAACTAATATTCTGTGGAGAGGTGTCACACGCTTTTTTAGCAGACTGTACCCTGTGGTATGCATTAAACAGAGCTGTTGAAAAAAAATATTTTTCCCGTCTTTTAGGAGCAATACTTGCTTAGACTACATCCTCTGTTAAATATTTATACATTAATCTTTATTTTTATGTGGAAAAAAATATCCCATATATGCATGTGTGCACATGCATGTTTTCATGCAGGTGATAAATAATAGAAGGTCCCTTTTTATGATAAATTATAAATGAGATGTATAATATATGAGTTAAAGTTAACAACAGGAAAAATCATTTGCACACAAGAAGCTGGAGGGGTAAAATTTAGTGAAGTGCCATTACCTGCCAGAGAAAGGTGGAGAATGATTAAAATTTTAGTTTAGTAAAACAGATCTGAAGATTTCATAACTGTGCAGCTTCCTCCACTCTGGTTTATGAAGATATTTTATATCAAAGAAAATTGGGGGTGGGGGAGGAATAAATAAATTAATCTTTCTTCACTGAAATAACATTGAAAATTTGCCAGGGTTCACAGAAGAACTGAAATAGTGATTCAAGAGCTGGAAGCCTGGTTTTATAGTGCTACCTCTAAGAGGCAAAGACCTTAGGTTGTGAAAAAGGAGCTTGTAAAAAGACAGCAGTTTGAAAAATGAGAAGGAAGACCTTTAAATTATCAGGTCAAGACATAGCAGCATACTCTATCAGAAGTTGAAAACTAAAATGATTTAGAGTAGACAGAAGATGGAAAATTTAAGCAGTCTGGTGTTCATAAAAAATACCACAATCCATGCAGAAACTGTGAAGAATATGTAGGAACTCTACAGTAAATTTCAGGCCGAATAATGGATGGTCAAAACAGTTTTCAAGATTGCTTAGGAAAAAAACACCCCAGAACTCTTTACCTTTCCTTTGAGTTTGTAATCTGACACTGTTATGGCAGAATTAGAGCTAATGGTACTGAAACTCTGGCCCATCATCTCCTTCTGAATAGCTTAGTCCCTTTTATTGTGTGTCTGGAAGGCACCTGGGCAGAACAGCATTACATGATGCTTCCCCCAGAGGCAGATGCTTCCACAGGTGAAGTCAGCTAATAATTTGAGGATACTTGTCTTTGTCTTTTAATTTGAATTAACTGAAGTTTTGTAATGGAATTACCTCTCTGCATGTTGCTTGACACATCTGACACCTTCTGTGCCAAAAAGTGTCTGAGTAAAGAAATTCAGAGAACACAAATAACCTGTCCTCTAACTTCACCATTACTTCTTGGTTCTTCATCAGATCAATTCACACAAGAATATCAAAACAACCTATACAGGAGTTTAAAAATCAGTGGCACCACTCTAGAAGTTCACAGAGCAAATATCAAAAATGCAGAGTAGCAAATTTGCTCACAAAGAACCAGCATCAGTCTCAACAGTTGCTGGTAGTCTGATTCAAGCATAATGTGAACCAATCATCAACCAAATTTGTTCTGAGACTTGGAAGAGGAAAGGCGATAAATGTATGCTAATGTTAGATCTTAGTTTTGCTACTAATTTCTGCAATTACTGTTTCAGTCTGGTTTAGGAACTAATCAATATCAGAAAATTAGTATGGATACTTACTGTTTCTTTCTCTAAGAATTACAAAAGCATAAAGTATTTCAGAATTCTGAAATCAGAGTTTTTCTTCTCTTTTTCATCTTAGATGTAGTTTTCATCTTAACATAAAAAAAAAAAAATTTGCTTATTTTTTTCCTTATTGGTCCACTTCACATTTTTTGTGGAGAAGTGATTACAGATGCCTCCTTAAGAATATGTGCAAAAACACAATAAAAAATACTTTCTGCTTAACTGACTTTTCTAAAAACAAAATGTGCTTGATGCTTTCTGTGAATATTAATTACAAGCATTGGCCCTAGATGTGGGAAAGATTTATTTTGAAACTATGAAATCCCTCACTTATTTTTGGTCATTGTTATGGTGTAAAAAAAGAAAGAAAGAGAATGATAACATTGTGGAATACACTTTCCAGTCATGCTGGGAGATTATGCTCCCAGAGATTAAAATGAAACTGAAATTAGGAGTTCTACACATGGTCTTGAAGTAATTTCTGTTAAATCTGGGGTAGTCAGGAACAAGATCAGTTCTTGTATAGAGTGCCAGGTAAGCACATTGCAATCTTGTGCCCACAATATCAGCTTTATAAAAATACCATAATCCCAAAAAGGGAGCATAAATCTGCTATTGCCTTTCTCAAACTTACTTAAAAAGGCTAAGAGAACACACTACAGAAGAAAACAATTATTCAGGGAAAAAAAAAAAAAGAGAGAGAAAGCTAAAAGTTAAGCAGATAACTAACTACACAATGACCTTTTAAAAATTCTTTTAAAATTAGAAAGCCATCAGTTTAAAGGGATGAAGAAAGAGAGGAATACTGATATAAGACAAATGTAAGTTAATTGTGAGAGGGAGCCATGAAACAACCTAATAGGATTCTAAGATTAAATAGGTAGGGGGTTTTGGTTGGCAGAGGGAGACGATAGTACCACTGAACAAGATGAGGACAAGAGCTCATTTAGGATATCATCTGTAAGCCAAGTAGATTTTGTTCACAAAGGACATCTGAAATAGGAATGAACTCTCTGCTGTACAAATACTTAGAGAGAAAGAGAGACCTCTTTTGAGAGGACTTTTAAAAGGTTGGTTTATTTAGGCTACCTGAATAAAGATAGTACTGAATGTGTTAATAATGTAACAGAAATGACAAGATAAATATATATGAGTATATATACCAGGGAAAGAGAAAGAACTGTTCAGCTTAAGGAGCATTACTGGAGTGAGGTTTAATGGCTTTGAGTTATCCATTAATAAAACATAGTCTAGACATTAGGAGAAGATTATAAGAAGAATGGGAGAGGGTAGAGAGTCTCCCAGACAGAGCAGCAGGGAAATCTACTTGTTTCAAGACGAAGCCTGAGACAGGAGTAGAAGTGACTGTGTCATGATATGGGATTTCAGAAAGATTGTGAAGTAAAGCTTTGGGCATTAAATTCAAGCAAAAACTTGTTCTTTGTTAATGTTTCTCAGCATGTACTATATCATATTTTGTTGGTCTATGATTCAGATCTTCCAAACATGAATTGTAGGGTTCAGTAATATTTCTTCCCCCAGCTCTACTTTGATGGATCCATCATCTTCTGAGCAGAGAGCAGGTTGCTTCCCTTTGCATCAAGGTGATGAGGAAAAAAGCAACAACATTTCAAGAAGACAGGCATAGAAAGACCTTAAGTGCTTAGCTGGCATCTGTTGTTTGCATACTCGGGGTTAAAGACAGTCTTCTAATTTGGGAATATTAAAAAATTATGATCCAAGTAGTCTGCCAACATCCTCTGGGGTTTTAAATTTTCTCTGTGTCACTTGGAAGCTTGTGACACAGCTACCCTACTGCTGGAAGGTTGTAGGCTGTTAGTTTTTCATCCCTCTTCATTGTGTCTATTAGCAAGGACATCCTCAACTGCATCAGGTTTCTCAGAGCTCAGTCAAGTCTGATTTTTAATGTCTTTAATACAGGGCCTCCACCACCTCCCTGGGCAACCTGCTCCAATGTCCCACCACCCTCATTGTAAAGAACTTCTTCCTAGTGTCAATCTAAATCTACTCTTTTCTAGTTTAAAACCATTGCTCTTTGTCCTAGTGCATACCTTAATGCATACCCTAGTGCATACAAGCGTACCCTTGTAAACAGTCCCTTCCCAGACTTCCTTCAGGCCCTCTTCAGGTGCTGAAAAGCTTCTATAAAGTCTCCTTAGAGCCTTCCCTTCTCCAGGCTGAGCAGCCCCAACTCTCTCAGCCTGCATTCACAGGAAAAATTGTTCCAGCCCTCTGATCATTTTTGAGACCTGCTCTGGACCCTCTCCATTGTGCCCATGTCCTTCTTGTGCTGAGGACCTCAGAGCTGGACAACGCACTCTGCAGGTGAGATTTTGTCAGAGCAGAGCAGAGTGGCAGAATCACCTCTCTCAATCTGCTGGCCATGCTTCTGTTGATGCAGCCCAAGATGTGACTGGCCTTCAGGGTTGCAAGTACACATTGTTGGCTCATGTTCACCTTTTTGTCCACCAGTACCTCCAAGTCCTTCTCTGCAGGACTGCTCTCTGTCACATCCTCACCCAGTCTGTACTGATAATGAGGAGTGTCCCAACCTAGATGCAAGACCTTGTACTTGGCCTTTTTGAACCTCATGAGATACACCTGGGCCCACCTGAATGACATCCTTCCTCTCAGGCATATTGACTGCACCACATAGTTTAGTGTCATCTGCACACTTGCTCAGGGTGCACTCAATGTTGTGTTTATATCATTGTTGAAGATATTGGACACCAATGATCCCAATATAGACTCCGGAGAGACAACACTTGCCACGCATCAAACCATTGACCACTACCCTGATCTCATCAGACCCCACCTGGAGTACTGTGTACAGTTCTGGAGCCCCCAACACAAGAAGGATACGGAAGTGTTTGAGCCAGTCCAGAGGAGGGCCACAAAGATGATCAGAGGGCTGGAGCACCTCTGCTGTGAGGACAGGCTGAGAGAGTTGGGGCTTTTCAGCCTGGAGAAGAGAAGGCTTTGAGAAGACCTTATAGTAGCCTTCCAGTATCTGAAGGGAGCCTACAGGAAGGCTAGAGAGGAACTATTCACAAGGTCTTGCAATGACAGGATAAGGGTTAATGGGTTTAAACTGGCAGAGAGGAGATTTAAACAGAATGTTAGGAGGAAATTCTTTACAGTGAGGATGGTGAGACACTGGAACAGGTTGCCCAGGGAGGTTGTAGATGCTCCCTCCCTGGAGGTGTGCAAGGCCAGGTAGGATGAGGCCTTGAGCGACTTGTTCTAGTGGGAGGTGTGTTCCCCGAGGTATGGGGGGGGGTTGGAATTGGATGATCTTTGAGGTCACTTCCAACCTAAATCGTTCTATGATTCTATGATAACCTCTGACTGGGTGTGACTATCCAGTAAATTCCTTATCCATTTGAACAACCCACACATTGACTGTAAATCTCTCCAACTTAGAGAAAAGGATGTTGTGGGGAACTGTGTCAAAGGTCTTGTAGAATTTCAGAGAGATTACAATATCCATTGCCCTTCCCACCTTTATGACATTTGGAGTGAGCTAAAATGTATGCCCACACAATGGGTTTATTGTTGTAACAGAAAATAAAGAAATGCAGAAACTGAAAGACCAGAGTTTACTGTTTGTTTTATATTACAGGTTGTAAAAGAAATTCTGGCCAAGTAGAGAATCAGCTAGATTCCCAGAAGGAAGCAATAAATGGTCTAAGGAAATCTTCAACTAGCTGACCATCTGCCTTTTGAGTAAAAGGAAGTAATTTGGTGAATGGTCATTGGTACAAGTTTAGTCGGCAAGAAAACTGTAAACGAATTTCAAGGAAGATCCTTCTCTGACTTTCATTATTATACAGTTTTTACCAATTTAAATCATTATACAGATGACATGCTTTTGTCTGTATAAAACATCTTGCCAGAAAACTGTACCTGAATCACTGGCCAAAGGTGATGGTCACAATAACTTGCCTGTGAACATAAGACCCTGTGCTTCAGGCTAGTAAGAAATAAAATTTAAGTCAAACAAAACCAGTATTATGTTTTAAAAATCAGGTTTACCACCACAGAAAGTTAAAACATTTTTCCAGTCCATTCACAACCCTTTTATTAACACTTATTGATTGGTAATAACTTAAGCCACTGTTTCTGCTGGAAATGCAGGTGAACATAAGACAGAAGTCAGTGCATCTGATCACCAACAAGTAAATGTAAACCTCAGGAAAACACAACTATGACTGAAAAAACAAACCAAACAAAAAAAACCAAAATAAAATCTTGTTCTTCAAATTCTCTTGGAACTGCAGAGACATAGAGCAGCTATTAAAAACGGGCTCACATTTATCCAGTCAAATGGATGCAAAGCATTGGTATAGGTGACTCTGAAGATCTCTTAGGGTTTTTTTTGGACATTTGTTGCTTTTATCTTGCACTTGAGAAATAGTCACAAACAATTCCTGAAAACTGAAGTCTACAGGGAACCCTACTTATTTAAGCTTTTGAGAAAATGGCACTCTATTATGGACCTTTCCCTGGACAAAGAGACTCTTCCACTCAGAATCATCTGAGCAAAGCTAAAAACTATGTGAAATGGATGATCATAAAAACACTTAAATCCTGTAAATGGTAAGTTAAAATAAATCCAAATGTCCCAGCAGTCCGTCATCTAAATAAGTTGGGAAAAGTAATGACTCACAAAGCTTAGTTATCTCCTACTGATTTTTAAAGAAAGAAAAAGGGCTCAACAGTTCACAGGTGAGTGATTAATCTACCTCATTCAACGGCAATGCTCCAACTTGCTAATCACTGCTACTTGGAAAATTCTTTCCTTTCTTTACATCAGAAATTAAAATGCTATTATTATATGCTGTATATAATACCATAGCTTCTTTGTGCTGAGTGCCTTACTGTTTCCCAAACCATTCCCTGAAGGTAATGTAGTGTCTCTAATGTTGCTCTTGGCAACAGGGAACTTAGAAAGTTAAAACTAAGGTTGTTAGAGCAAAGCACGTGCGCCTATAAGAGCATAGGACATAGTCACAGTGCATACAATGAAGTTAATCTCCCATTAAGCATTATTACAGAATCATAGAATCAACCAGGTTGGAAGAGACCTCCAAGATCATCCAGTCCGACCTATCACCCAGCCCTAGCCAATGGCACTAAGTGCTCCATTCAGTCTTTTCTTGAACACTTCCAGGGATGGTGACTCCACCACCTTCCTGGGCAGCCCATTCCAAGGGAAATCACTCTCTCTGGGAAGAACTTCCTCCTAATGTGCAGCCTATACCTTCCCTTGAGACTGCTAATGATCTTGTTGTGGGTTTTATAAGTCACCTTGAGGCATTTAGAAATCATTAATATTCTAAATATTCTTGACCTTGGATCTTCTAGAGAAGACACTGTCCTAGCTTGATTTGGATTTTTGGCTATCCCTGTTAAGTTCTGCCCAGAAAGTAACTGAATGGAAAAAAAGAGAAAACAGAGATTTGGATTCTACTGTAAAGGGGTTATAGCTATCCATGAGCTCTTATCAATTGCCTCTAGGGCAGCAGGACACAAACGTCTTGCAAACTTCACATTCACAGACAAGAAGCAGAAACTGGAATATGTTCCTCAGCACTCTTCTGCTGTGTAACAGTGCTTGGTTGCGTGTTCCTCAATATTGGTTACTAATTAGGATTTAGCAATTTTTAAGGCTTATTGTAGTGTAAGTATAAACAGAAAATGTATCCTAGAAGAATCCATAAGTAGCATCCAAATCTCAAGTGAAGTTACGATTATTCCTTATCTACATAAAGCTTATTCCTTAAATGCGACTTTTTGTTTGTTTTGTTTTCTGTGATTACCTCGACAAAATATTCAATTCTGTGTTTTCATTTGATTTTTTTTTTTCATATGCTCTGAACTTACTGTGTGGGAGAAAAGAATATTGGCATCTACAAAGTGATTGACTGTGCAGGCTGATTATTTGCCAAGCATTATTAAAAGCTCCCTCAAATCACTTTGTTGCATTGCCCTTTACAAGCCATCAGCCATCAATTCAGACCATCAAATGCAATTACCAGCACTCTTCCTGAAGCTACTTCCAAGCTGTTAGTCTGATCAAAAAGCTGTGTCTTTTAATTTGTTTGCTTTGTCTTTGTTTCTTGAGTGTGTGTAAATCCACCATACTAGTGCTTTTGTGTTTATGTTGTGACTCATCACACTGGAATCAAAAATCTACCAAATGTCCTCCTTCTATGAAGCTTACTGTAACTACTTTAGTACTTCTATCTCACAATGAGTGGATGAGATGACTCCCAAACTAGGCCTCCTTTCCTACAAAAGGTTGGACTTGGTGATTTTATTGGTGTCACGTCCAACCTATTGCAAACTAGGCAATCTATGAAGCAATCTCTACATGATGGTATTTCTCAGCATAAGAGAATTTGAGTCTGTTAAAAAACAATAAATAAAAATAGAGGGCAGGTTTTCTTTATATGGTCTGCTCTCTTCAAGAGTAGTAATGAAATATCACATCTATGCTCCTCCCTTTCAAAACTCTTTGGGATAAAAATCACTGTTATATCAGCTTCAGGGCAGGTTGGAACACTCTATTATTAAAAAAGCTTATTGATCAGCTTGTTAGAACTTGTATTTCTTCATTATCCTATATCAAATGTTACCAGTGCGCAATCCTGCAGTACCAATGGTCCAAACTTCAAAAGATGACCCTTGGGAAATCTTGACCTGTGTGATGCTGTCTGGATGCTGACATACAAACACATGCATTTAAGGAGTGGAGCATAACAATTACCATGGAAACTGTTTAAGTCCACCACTTAAAGTCATGGAGGTATGGATTTAGATGTGTGACTTGGCTACCCAAGCTTGCAAATGACCAACTTTTCCTTTATTTGTATGGGCAGTGGTTTTCATGTGCTTTTTCATTCTATAATTGGAACATAATATGACAATGTTATTTATCTTCATCCAATTGAGGAATCAGAACAAATCCTCACAAAATGAAGAGGCTGTGTAGCAACAGCAACAGAAGAAATCATTATAAATGCAAGAGAGCAGGATAGACAGGTAACTAGAAGATGCACCATTCCCTGCAAATAATTTATGACAAATCATTTATTTATCCAATTTCAGTGCTTTTTGTTGTTTGTTTTGTTTGGTTTTTTTCTACTCACAATGCATTAGTGAGATCCCATACTCTTAGAACTGACTGTTTACTTGACATTATTAATGAATCTTCTCCTTTTTATCTTGTTTCTTTTTCAAAAAAAGATTTTCACCAGATTTGACAATGATGTAGAATTAGATTTAAACTAGACAACTTGATTTGAGCTTTAGGCTGATGGAAACTTATCTAGATCTTAATTTTGTGGCATAATTAGTCTTAACTGTATTTTTTTAAGGATAATTTTCAAAGCTATACACTTCATTAACTTTATAAGTATTTAAGATTTATTCAACTCATTTTAAACAAGTACTAAACAGCTCATATGCTCTAAATCATGGTAAGAGTATTGATCAGATTTGTCTCTCAATTAAAAATTCTTCTCTTGGTCCTCTTTATTCATTTATCCTTTACCACAGCCCACATCTTACATACATGTGGGTACAGTGAGTTTCTTCTAGAACAACCTCTTTGCCTTTGCTTCCAAGTACGATTTTCCTTAGGCTGGCTGGGGTCTAGTTCTTCTAGAACTTTCTTCCAGCACAGTCAAAGGTGTCTGTGAGATGCACTTCCAACTTGTAACAACATGGTTGGAAATAATCTCCCTTGAATACAAAGTTGAAAGAGAGATTTTTCCCTGTTACTGAGGCCTTTCAGAATCTGTTTTGACCAGAAGCTTCTTTTCTTTATTGAATTATTTTCATATTGAGAAGAGTCATTGCTTCTACATGTAAACATTTCCTTATACCAAGGAATGTCTCTGAAAAACCCAGTACCAGAGTGTCTTCCATGGTGCTTAGCAGCACGAGTGTTTGGACATTAACTGTAAGAAGCACAGTTCAGCACTTCTGTTCTGCTCTCAGGACATACTGCCATTTTTGGACAGTGTATTAAAGGTATCTAAACCAAGCAGAAGACCTACCTCTCTTCAGTTTACTGCACAAAAAACTGTGTTTCAACAGCCATATATTGTGACTTTCTTCAGCTGCTTGCTGTACCTAATTTATATGTTAGTAGTTACTACACCTGAATTAGGCATTGACATAAGGCAGTATGAATACAGAATCCCAAAATTTAGTACATAAGAACCCATTTAAATACATCCCTTTCTGTGAGTGGTTGCCACAACTGGGTGGCACAATGGAATGCAAAACAGGAAATACAGAGTCTGAAACAGAAGGATCCTATGCTCTGAAGATTATCCTGAGGGCTATGCAGCAAAATTTACAAGGATGAAGACTTTTAGCAAATACCTGACCAGTAATTTCTTTTGTGAAGTGGTGCTAAAAGTTGTTGTAGTTCCAGTTTCCCAAACAATATAATATCTTTAACTATGCCTGTGACATAAAATACTGGTTTTAACATTTTGAATTTTCCATTAGTTTTAAAATACACATTAACTGGCATAAAATTCATTTTATATTGCAATATATATAAAGGCCAGAAAACCATAACAACCAACTCATTCAGCAAGCAGACAGCAAATTCAAATTGTTTCCCTGATTTTTTTTGGGTTAGAGTATTTCTAAGCTTTAAATTTTTTCTACTATTTTGTTACATATCAACCAATATTTTCGTCCACAGTGAGTCTTCAATCTACTAGTGTATTTTGAAATGTTATTAAAAAGATTTTTTTTTTTTAATAATTCAGAAGGACTTATACCACAAGACACCTCAAGTTATGCTGAGAATATGCAATAGGGGCGTCTTATTTTACATTTCGAGGCCCCAGACAAGCTTCTTTTCCAAAAGAAGACCACTGGGGGCAAGTGGGTAGTGACAATTGCAGGTACTTGGATATCACCTTGATTTCAAGTCATTGCCACCTCAGAAATGCTTTTGTTGTCACAGAGTTTAGATGTAACCTGAAAGACTTTTCTAAAGCCAACACAAATACCTGAATTTCAGCTACAAGCTGTGATAAGCTAGTCCCTATGTAAGTCACAGACTGGAAGAGATACCTTATATGTTGCCTGTGCTCAGCTGTGAGAGGGCCTTCATGCAATGCAGATGAGACATTTGTATGAAAACAGTACCAAAGCATTTCATTTCTGCATGAACCTAAGCAGTCATTTACCTTTCAAATCTTTTACCATCTTCTGAAAAGTCTTCCTAAACCAAACTTTGACATCGCAAAGAAAAATTGGAAGAATTTGAGATGTGCAAGGTGCAAAAACCCTAACTCAACCAAAAATCCCTGTGACAGAGCCCATTGACAGAAGGAAACAATACTGTTCAGCCCAGAGCTGGCTGAGTGAGATGACCAGGAAATAAAGTTTCTCAGAGCCCTGATGCAGCAAAGGGGAAGCATCATCCTGTGTCTGTATATGATGTTCCAAGGGAGAACACAGTGACACTAACACAGTGACACTAAACGTTCCCAAAGGACAACAGTAGCAGTTCTCCACAGCTGTGCAGTGGTGTGAAAGTGGCTCAAGCTGTTAAGATGTCTGAACCAAATGTAAGAAGTCAGGTTTCAGCAGAAGATCCAAAGAGGAAAGAAATGCAGGAATCAGGAATTTGTTCAGTGCTGTGAAACAGAAGGTAATTCTGGACAGGGACACAATGAAATTTAGATGTTTAGAGATCTTCACAGATGTTTAGAGATCTTCACAGATGTTTAGAGACATTGCACAGGTAACGTAACCTCAGAATCAATGATATCAACTTTTCTCTACTTCTATTTTAGCCACCAAAATGTCCAAAAGGAAATCAAAATGGCAAAGGTTTTATAGGAGTTGGGAAATAGATTCATTTTGTCTATGGTCTTGACAAAAAAAAAAAAAACTAAAACAGTTTTCTCTCTTGAAGTGTGTGTCAGTCTCATATTTAAAGGACATCATATTTGGATCTGAAACACCAGCCGATTAATTTCAAGTCTAGCCTTCCCGCAGTCCATCTGTGTAGTCCATCACTCATAAAATTAAGCATTATCTATATTATGAGATATCTGGACTCCAGCTCTCTTTGAACTAGTAGCTGTGTAATTTTACTGAGCCTGGAGATCTTACTGAATGGTTAAGGATTTTAAATTAGACTCAGCACATGTGAATACAGAAGGTGGTTGGCTTGTGTACAAGAGCTCAATTACATTACACACTGCCCAAAGCACAGGAAAAGGAAGCTCTGGACTACATGCATGCTGGTTTAGGCAAATATATGTACTAATGTGCATGCATATGTAGGTGTGGTAGTTTAAGCAGTTACCTGCCCCCCCCACCTTTTGATATAACCCTGGCTAGAACTCAGAATGCTGGAAGTTGATAAATGAAGGTTTATATTTACAGCAATGCACAATATACAAGCAGATATTTACAATGTATAACAGATATTTACAGATATATGCAGTGGAAAGGTAATACAGAAACACCACACCCCTCCTAGAGATCAAGATCCCTAAGAGGGGTTTCTAAGCACCCCTACCACCTTTCCCCCCTTCCCCAATCGTATTTCACCATCTGTTGATGCAGCAGATAGGCAGAGGTAGATCAGCCAGGGGGTTAGCAGCAGAAAAGAAGTTGGTAGAATTATTAAGAATCAGCTACAAAAGGCAGAGACGAAGGAACCATGCAAGGAGCAGCCACAGCCAGAGAGGCCTGAAACCATCTGACTTATCTATATTTGGGTTACAACTCTTAAAACACTTTTTTTTTTCTTTCTCAGTTGAGCTCTGGGTGAAGTAGCATCATCTGTTTTCCTCTCTCAGCCAATAGTCTAATTTCTCACTCAAATTCTCCAATTAGTTCAAACCAGCACAGTAGGGAATTCCTTTGTTCGCCTTTGCTCAGAGTACTGAGAGACTGGTGCATGGAGAATGTTTTGACTTTAGTGGGATGAAGACCATGGGTACAGGGTGCAACTGAACTGGTGGAAAAGTACTGGTAGAACACGGAATAGATAAATATGAAGGACTGAAAAGACGTAAAAGAGCAGAACCTCGGCAGATGTTTTTGTGTTAGAGATAGCTACTGTCTGGGAGCTAAGCAGTGCCAAGTAAAAAGAATGTAAGCTTTGTCCAGATAAAGAGTTGTGTCCTGCTAACAGGTTGCTAACCGATTGCTTGCTGTAGACAGTTGCACTAACCAATTATTATTACACACAATGTAAAAGCTTTGATTTTTAGAATATATAAGCTGGTGCTTTGCACGCAATAAACAGACATCTTGCTTGCATCAAGTAGCATCCCTTCTCTCCATTGTTATCATGCATACACACGCGCACACACATATATATATAAAATAATATAGTCTTGATGTCTTTCCTGGTTTACCTAAGCTCCCTCTTTTCTCCAAAGTGAGTTCTACCACAAAGGTGACTTGGGGATGCATTCATTTGAAATTAAGTTATCCATTGTATTTTAAGATATCCTAAAGAGAGTTACTCTGTTAGGCTGTTTATACTGAGTGTGCAAAGCTGCACAGTTTGCTGTCTCACACAACAAATTTTTGCATACTTTTAGGTTTATACCATGTTTCCATGATGAAAACAAGTCCTCTAAGCATGTACAAAGGCTCCAGAAGACTGTGTCTATTTAAACGTTACCCTGTACATGGCATTCCCTGTCATCTCATTCATAATTCTAGCTGACATAACTAGTGTTCCTAGGCTGATGTATTTCTGATTAATGAGGCATTAGTTCTGTATCAGGTAGCAATTTCAGAATAGTCTATTTCCAATGAGTTATGAATATGACTTGATTATTACCATTTGACCTACTCTTGTGTTGAGATGATTTGTGGCTGCATTTTCCCAGAGGACCAACCAAATGTCATTGCCTTGAAATACCACTGTTATGTTCCAGTAATTAAATGAAGATTTAACAAAATTGCATGGTAGACATATAATCTGTGTGTGGTGTTTAGCAATCTGGAATATTTGTACACTTAAAAGAGGATTTCCTTAACATGAATGAAAATGAGCTACATAAAAATTCTGCATGTCCTGAGCTTATACAAAACACAGCTGCTTCTCTCCTCCACACATCTAAAAATATCAGGTTCTCTCCCTCACCCTGATTACACCAGACTCATGGTATTGAAAGAATAATGCAGCCATCAAGAACAGTCAACAGGGTCTTACAAAGAGAATCATAGAATCATAGAACCATAGAATGGTTTAGGTTGGGAGAGACCTCAAAGATCATCCATTTCCAACCCCCCGTCATAGGCAGGGACACCTCCCACTACATCAGGTTGCTCAAGACCTCATCCAGCCTGGCCTTGAACACATCCAGGGAGGGAGCAGCCACAATCTCCCTGGGCAACCCATTCCAGTGTCTTGCCACCCTCACTGTAAAGAACTTCCTCCTAACATCCCATTTAAATCTCCCCTCTTCCAGTTTAAACCCATTCCCCCTTGTCCTGTCATTACAAGACTTTGTGAATAGTCCCTCACCAGCCTTCCTGTAGGCCCCCTTCAGATACCTGAAGGTTACTATAAGGTCTCCTCGAAGCCTTCTCTTCACCAGGCTGAAAAGCCCCAACTCTCTCAGCCTGTCCTCATAGCAGAGGTGCTCCAGCCCTCTGATCATCTCTGTGGCCCTCCTCTGGACTCTCTCCAGCAGTTCCATGTCCTTCTTGTGCTGGGGGCTCCAGAACTGCACACAGTACTCCAGGTGGGGTCTGAGGAGAGCAGAGTAAAGGGGGAGAATCACCTCCCTTGCCCTGCTGGCAACGCTTCTCTTGATGCAGCCCAGGACACAGTTGCTCTCTGGGCTGCATGTGCACACTGCAGGCTCATGTTGAGCTTCTCATCTACCCAGACCCCCAGGTCCTTTTCCTCAGGGCTGCTCTCAGCCATTTGCCACCCAGCCTGGATTTGTGCTCGGGATTGTGCTGACCCAGGTGCAGGACCTTACACTTGGCCTTGTTGAATTTCATAAGTTTGGCCTGGGCCCACCTCTCCAGCCTGTCCAGGTCCCTCTGGATGGATCCCTGCCCTCTAGCAAGTCAACTGTGCCACACAGCTTGGTGCCATCTGCAAACTTGCTGAGAGTCTTGTTTGATTAATCTGATAGCTTTCTATGAAAAAATCACCCATACAGAGAATGTAATTTTTGTTTTATTTTAGTAAGGCTTTTGATACTGTCCCCAACAGCATCCTCCTGGACAAATTGTCCTGCTGTGGGACAGTTGGATTCATGTTGTACTCAGCAAAGAAGTGGCTGAGCAGCAGGGTTCCCTGTTGCAGTGAATGGAGCTACATCTGCCTGGTGACATTCACCAGAGAATTTTCCTCAGGGTTCAGCTCAATATTTGTCAACAGGCTGGCTGAAGGGTCTGAGTGTGCCATTAACAAGTCTGTTGATGATATCAAACTGGGAGGTGTTGTTGACTCTTGAGGGACAAGAGGCCTTGCAGAAGGATCTAGGTAGATTGGAGCATTGGGTTCTGATTAATGGGATGAAATTTAACAAATTATCATTCCGCACCTAGGATGGGGTAATGCCAGGCACAAGTATAAACTAGGAGAGGATTGTCTAGAGAGCAACCTTGCCAGAAGAGATCTAGGGGTACTGGTTGACAGAAGGCTGAATGTGAGTCAGTAGTGTGCCCTGGCAGACAAGAGGACAGACCACATCCTGGGGTGCATCAAACACAGTATAATCCAATGGTCAAAAAAGGCGATTATCCTGCTGTATTCAGTGTTGCTGCAGCCTCACCTGTGTGCTGTTCTGGGTCCTACAATTTAAGGAAGTGAAGGTCGTTGAATGCATCCAAAGGAGAGCATTACACCAGGGCTTGTTCAGTTTGGAAGAAAGGAGGCTGAGGGGCAGCCCTCTTGCTCTCCACAGCTTGCTGTGAAGGGAAAGTGGAGAGGGAGGTGCTGATCTCATCTCTCTCGTATCCGGTGATAGAATGCATGGGAACAGTTGAAAGGTGCTCCTGAGAAGGTTCAGACTGGGCATTAGGAAATATTTTTTTTTTACCAGGAGGGTGATTGCACAGTGGAACAGACTTCCTAAAGAGTTGGTCAGTGGCCCAAGCCTGTGTTTAAGAGGCATTAGAACAATATCTTTAACATGCTTCAACCTTTGGTCAGCCCTGAACTGGTGAGGCAGCTGGACTAGATGACCATTGTAGGTCTCTTCTTACTGAAATAGTTTATTCTAAGTCTATGAAATTACCAAATCCAAGCATTAAATCTTTTAAAAAACAATATAACCCTTTACCCTTCAAATGACAATCAGGCACAAATAATTAGCACTTTCCAACCACCCCAAACTATGATTTTGCTAAAAGATCTGTGATGAACATTGAAATAAGCAATGTTGTGATTATTTACACCTTGGGAAGGAATTCTTTCAGCACCTCGCTTTTGCTATCTGTGATGTAAATTAGTTGCCATGATTTAAAATTCACCTGCATTCTCCTTATGACTTTCTCTGCTTTGGTTTCCCTTTTATTTATTTTTTTTTCAATTGGTAGGCAAAGGGATTTGTTATTATTTATTTATTCTATAGCACAAAATTAATACTCTTATTCCTTAAGCACATATTCAGAATTGTATAGGCTTGAAACGCACAGAAATAAAAGTCTTGCATGAGTTGGTCAATTAATGATATGTCCAGATAGTAACATCCATAGTAATCTTGATATTTTTTGCATAATGCAAAGGTGATAACATTGTGAAAAATAATAGTTGAAAACATGCCATCCATAAAAGATAAGTAATGCTCCTTTTAAAAACAATTGCATACATGAAGGATATCCTTATCTAAAATTCTCTTTGCCTTGTGACTTGCTGTACAACTTGCCACACTTTGTTCAGACTCGTCTTTTTCAAAACGGTATCAGAATTTGAGTGCTAACTTGGATGCTATGCAAGTTAACTTCCCTTTCACCCTAGTTTGTTCACTTCACAACAAAAGGTCATAATTCTGAAGGCTTCTTCTGCTAACCCATCTGTTTACTCTGAAGCAGAAAGGCATTAAACAAAGCCCTGCCATCTCAACTTTGGGGAAAATCAAAAAGTGAATCTGCAAGTTTGAAAGAATGAATTGTGTCAAACAGCACCAGACAGAACAGAAAATCTGTAATGACAATTCAAAGGTTTGCAGGAGCAGAGAATACCTTTTCAAATTTCTGTGTGACAAAGGTGTCCTGATCTGTGAGTGAAGATTTTTGACACCCTGAAAATTACTGTCTTTACTCTACAGGATTTCTCAGCTCTTTTTCACACTAGGGAGACCTCTGTGTGTTTAGGAGCTTGGGGAGGAGAACTATACACATGGCACCAGCCTGCAGTTTAGTGAGAGAGAGCAGCTTGCATACTCTGGATTTCCAGTCTAAATTTCTCCTCCCTAGATGATTTTCTGTACCTATTTCACTGCAATAGTATGAAGTCTTTTGTTAAATCTGAAAGTAGATAACTGCAGCATGTGCTCTTCAATAAAAGCAGTTAGCCTACCATAAAGTTAAAATAGTTTCCAGAGCAAGAACTGTGCAGTTTCAGACATTTAGCAATTTTGCTTTGTGTGCTCTGAAGGTCTAGTTCTAGATTTTTTTCATATATGTTAAAATACAGGAACAAGATGCAGCCTCCTACCCATCACTTGCACTGTGACCTAAGCAAAACGTCGCTGCTCTGGGATGGGGAACATGCCCCGAAGGAAACCAAACACAACACCAAAAGTAGGGAAATGGGGAAAGTGATAAACTTCGGCAAGCGACAAGGCATGAGTAAGGAGCACTGTCATTTAATAAAGTCTGTTCTCAGTAATTATAGTGACACAATTTGATCAGCAAGGACTAAGTATCTTCATCTGAAAGGAATCGGATGAAATTAGTGCTGATGTAATAAGTACCATTTGTCACTATTAGGGAGAGAGGTGTTGACAGGTCCCTGCCGTTGCCCTGGCAACGTGGCAGCACTGTTTCTCCTGGCATGGGCTTCAACTCCCACAAGTTATACAAGTCTGTGAGGCACAGGACACTCCACCAAAGTAAACCAGTTAAGCTTTTCCACAATATGAGCTATACAGGGTTAATACTACTGACACTGGTATTCCTGGGCCTCAGTTTGGTGCAGTGGTCCAGCCCCTTGACGGTTATCTCAGATACACTGCTCCTCAGCCTCGACTCTGCCTTCATTTCCTTGCAATCAGTACTTCAATGCCACATTTCTGGGGACGCTTCCTCTGGATCATGCTGGCTCCTGTTGCCTGCTGCCAGGGCTCTTGCAGTGACAAGACTTCTATACAGACTCCAGGACCAGTGGGAAGTTCCTGTGTTTTCTAGTTGTTTTGACAGCATCCCTACACATCTGCTGAGTTGGCCACTTTCTCCTACACAACCTTAATATAAGATTTAGGATTCCTGAATTTTTTTTGCTGGCTGAACTAGACGTGAAAGGTGTCCTTTCCAGATGACTGCTTTCCACCAGGCAGCCCCCTAAACAAAATTTTCTTTGTAAGTGGAAGCACATTTCTCTCTGACAGTAAAACTCCAGCCACATGCAGCGAGATTATTCCCCAGCAGATTACATATTGTTACAATATTTTGCATGGACACATTCCATGATATGAAACAAAAAGGCAGGATTTGCTACCAGCAGAGTAAAATAGCACATGAAAGAAAGAGATTCTCTTGCTCAGATACTCATAATCAACATACACATCCAAAATGCAATCTTAATTACTGTCAGTGGGTGGAAGTTTCCTTCATGTTGAATTACCTGCAGCAATTACAGACTACTGTGTAACCTGTTTACAGCTTCCTGAAATTATCATCACATAATTTGGCAATCTGCCATATTTTATTTCATTAAAAACTTAATGTACCATAACATAATAGCTATAATAAAGCTGTCAAGGGCCACTCATTGCTATTTACTTAGATATAATCTGTCTATTATCACTCAAAAGCAGCCAAACAGAAAGGAAACCCGGAGACTAACAGGTCGCATGAGAAAAAGGGAATATGAAGAGGTCCCTCTTTCAGCTGTGCAGCCTTAAAATCCATATAGATCCCATTTTTCTCACAGTCAAATTATGCACAGAAAATACCTAATAAGCTGTTTTTTAGTATCATGACTGCCTGCTAAAGTGTAATGCATTTAGATGAGACAAAACATAACTTGTCAGAACCCAGCAATAATTACTAGTACTTTACACTATATATAACATTTAAACCACCAATGAATTCTAGCATGATTTTCAAGCTGCCATCTGAAGTAAGTGCTTCTTCTGCCATGACACCTTTAAAATTAAATACTGAAGCATTTGAAGAAATTATAGTAGCTGGAACTAATGCAAAATAAAAAATTAGTTACTATCTCAAAACACAATGCTGGAAGGTGACTCCTTCATAGAATCATAGAATCACATAATGGTTTAGGTTGGAAGAGACCTTAAAGATCATCCAGTTCCAACCCCCCACCATATGCAGGGACACCTCCCACTAGATCAGGTTGCTCAAGACCTCATCCAGCCTGACCTTGAACACCTCCGGGGGGGGGAGCAGCCACAACCTCCCTGGGCAACCTGTTCCAGTGTCTCGCCATCCTCACTGTGAAGAACTTTCTCCCTTCAATTAGAACTTCATAGCATCACCCAAAATGGAGTGAGCTAATAGCTGTGCTCACTGTTTCTCGAAAGTTTCACAACTCAGGTGGAGTGTAGGTCTAAAATCACAAGTACTTAAGAGTCATCTATAAACCCAACTGTTCTGCTATTTCACATAGCTATTTCTGCTATATATCACAATTGCTAGTTTTCTTTAACAGCTACCTGCTCAAGTACTAACGTGCACCACACCTGCTTGAATTTTGAAGCAGATGAAGTGTTAAGAGATGCACACCTTTGGAATAATTAAGTGTGTATTGCTAACTACAGGTGTAGGTGGAACTACACAGCCAACGACAATAGTATTGGATATGACTAGCAATAAAAATCAGCAGTAACAGAGCTGAGATACTAACAAAAACCCCACACTGTGGCACTTAGTGGATTTATTGCACTGATCTCTTCCATGTTGCTGACAAATGTTAACACAGTTTAGCACACTTATATGTGTATTAAAGTGTAGCTCCTAAGTTAGTATATTTTGCCCACTTTTTTGTTTGCTTGTTTAGTTATCAGGAAAATAGATAAAATGCTGTTATGTTTTCTGTGCCTCACTAAGTCATTGAACTGAAAATGACAAAGCATTTTATTTGCAAAACACTAAATGACAATTTCACAAGTGGGGCAAATAAACAAAGACATAATGCATTAAGTTTTCAAGTAGTGAGAGATAAATTAGCACAATATTTCAGTTCTCATAGAGAGCAAAAAGAGGCATTAGTTGATATTGTTTAGGTAATTCACAGTTTGAATGTTGAAGCTTTCAAATGAAGGGAAATCTGCTGGATATACTCTATTTACAAGCAATGTTTCTTTGAGTTTTAGATTAATGCACCGAATACAAGACAATCAAGACATATATGTACTGAAGAAATCTGAAGGGAACCTGTAGTAAAATAAAACTCTTGCAGAAAAAGAAAAAATACTAACAGCATTTCTCATAAAAACAATTCTGCTGACATCATTTAAACCCCAGGGTTGAACATTAACCATAAGTGTGATTTACAATAAGTATTTCTTCTGGTTACAAGTGCTGCACAGCTACACTAAACACATTTCCAAGGGTAAGCAGGCGAACCACTACATTTTCCTTGGTTACAGGCTAAGATCAATTGCTTATGTCATAGCATCTTTAACATAAAACAGTAGAGAAGTACGGCAAGAAAAAATTAGTTCGACTTTCAAATTAATATCCAGATATATCCTCTCAGGGAAAAAAAAAAACAACCAAACAAAAAACCCCAATTAAATCAAAGCTTCCATGCTATTTCACATGCACTATCAGATCCACACCAATCATTGCTCAGAACGTGTGTTTTCCCACTTGGCCAAGCACCAACATCAACAAGCTCTAGCACTTCTGATATCTAGACAAGCTGATATGTCCCCGTATGTGGCAGTTTGAGGGGTCCCAGGTTCCCTTAAGAAGCACACAGAGACAAAGTCTCATCACAGAGGATGGGCCTGTTCATCCCTGGAAATCATAATTTTATTATTCCATCCCATAATCCTGCTAACACTTTATAAATGGGCAGCAAAGTCAAATCTTTTTCTTTTTTCTCCCTTCCTTTGGCTCTTCAGAGACACTCTTATTTGGGTGACTAATGGGGCAGTAAATCTGCCTGTGGTCTCCAAGGCCACAGCTGCAGTGGATTTCCAGCTGCACAATTTAGGCCTGCTTGGGCCAAACGGGAGACAAGGGGTGGGGAGGAGAAAATGAGCACTGGGGTTTGGTGGTTTGGTTTGGTTGGTGGGGGAGGTTTTGGGAAATTGTCATGTATCCTGTATCTGTATTAGGTATTAAAGATTCATCTATTCCATATCATCTTTAAATACAACTCATCTGTATTCATCTCCATTTCAGCAAGAGCGTTGTTGTTTTACTGCCTTCCTTTGAGAGTGAAATAATCAAATCTGCCCGCTCTATAAACTAAACATAGGCACCATACATCACTGAACAGAACAAGGTGGAATCCTTAGAGCAAGCTGCAATATTATCAGTATTACTGGTGGAAGATAATACAGAGAGCTGGCCCCGGACTTCATGTGCTCTTCATGTGCTGTTCATGTGTCATTCATAGAATTGTAGAATCACAGAAACACCCAGGTTGGAAAGGGCGCTCAAAATCACCAAGTCCAACCTATAACCCTACTCTACAAGATTCACCTTAAACCGTATCCCTAAGCACCACATCCAAATGACCCTTAAACACATCCAGGGTGGGTGACTCAACCACCTCTCTGGGCAGCCCATTCCAATGCCCAGCCATTCTCTCTGCAAAAACCTTTTTCCTGATCTCCAATCTAAACTTACCTAGCCTCAGCTTAAGGCCATTCCCCCTTGATCTGTCTCCAATTACCTGTGAGAAGAGACCAGCAGCAGCCTCTCCACAATGCCCCTTCAGGTAGTTGTAGATAGCAATGAGATCTCCCCTCAGCTTCCTCTTCTCTTCAAACTAAACAGCCCCAGCTCCCTCAGTCACTCCTCATAAGATTTATTCTCTAAGCCCTTCACCAGCTTCACTACAACCATCAAAGGCCTTTATGAAAGACCATTTACTAGCTGTGTGGGAAGGTGTGCAGGATTGCAAATGCCCAGGTGGAATCAGATATTCATGACAATTGCTGCCCCCAACTTAATTTCTCAGTTTTTTATTCATTATGGTAATGATGCTATGAATAACTGGTCTCCTGGAGAGGTGCTCACCATAATACTTTTCCTAGCTTTGTTTAATTGTTTTCAGCTAACTTTTTTTTTTTTTTTTGTGTGTGTGTTTTTATTAAAATGCATCCTCAGAGACATTTCAGGAATGATTACATCATTTTGTCCTTCATGCTGGTATCATTAGAAGGGATGTGCTATCATTACTGCCTGAAATTTCTGAAAAGGCTTGAAAAAGAAAAACTAACAACAAAAAAACACCCCTCCAGAACTAGAAGAACACAAAAGCACATTTACACTTACGAACATAAGCTGGCAATAATTTCAGCTTTTAAAAAGGCTTAATTTAATCTGAAACTTGTACTTAAAGGAAAAGGGCTCAAAATAGTAGCTGCTCACAGCACAGCAGATGGTCCAGACAATAAAAAAGGCAGAACTATTTGAGGAACGTGAGTTGTTCACTGATACAGACAGAACCACTTAGCAACTGTGCAATGAAAATAGTATTTCACTGGAATAAGATAACTTGTGAGAAAAACTTCAAAGGCTTGATAGGGATTAATCTCTACTTATTTCTATTCTCCAGAAGGGTAGACTTTCTGGATGTCTAGCCACCTAGGCTGTCTGTTGTCTGGAAGTTGTGGGATTTCTGGGGTTTAAAAAAGAATAATCTATTTTTCACTGGAATGTTATCCCTTATAGAGTTGCATAGCCTTGTCTCATCAGAAACCTAGAAACTGTCTTCACTTCTTCTCTCTAATGACTACCTGGTAGTGACTGAAAAGTACTGTTGCTCCTCCTGTAGGTGCAAAACCTGTTACAGAAATCACCAGTTTCCATGATTTCCAGAGAAACGTCAATGCTCCATGGTAACTGAGCTTTGACTAGCAGTTTAAATGTACAATAATTCTTGTCACTAATGAGAAAGCAATCACTGGGACAAAGAATTGCAGTGCTTCCACATTAGCAGTTACCATTATATGCTAATCACATTTTAATTGCTAACCAGCCGCTACCAAAAAAGAGAACAGGCTACAAAAAGCAGGAAAAAAACCCAAAATTCATGCAGCAGAAGTTTCAGTTTATCTGTTCTTTCATGTTAAATTTTTGTTAGTTACTATCTGACCTGTATCTGTGTGAAACACATTAGCTGCAGGAAGCTCAGAGCCCTAGGGTCAGGTAGTTCTATATAAAATTAGGCTGAGAAATACTCTATTTTTCTGTGAGTCATCAAGACACAACAAAACTTGGGATTTCCACACCTCCAGTCAGGTTTGAGGTGAATTAAAAAAATTATCTTCCCTATTGCAATCAGTTTTTCAAAACTGTCTATTCCCAATCTGTGCTTGTTATGGCTGCTATACCAAGTCAATCCCACTGCATATTTTCTGCATCTGAGCCAGCATGGTGAAGTAGAGGTATTTTAACTCTGGCACAGCGCCAGCATAACTCACTCAGCCATGTAATTTTCAGCAGTAAGGTAGGCACCAGAAATTTATTTATCTGTAACCCACTCCCCCCCCTCTTCTTGAATAATGCAACAAATGAAAGAAGGTTTTAGAAGAACAAATACCAAAAAAATTAAAAGTAACCCTGCCCTTTCTACCCAGATACAAATTATTTCTACTCAAATATAAATTATATATATTATATTTGAACACCTGAAAGCTCCACTGGCCTTAGAATGTTGTTTTTTGTTTTTTTCATTTTCTGCAGATCCATCCTCTTAGCAAGCTCAGAAATGGTCTTTCCATTCAAGTGCTGAGCAAGACATGGTGGAGAATGGCAATTAGTGGAGAGGCATGTGGGAAGCAAAGTCCTCTGGTAGCTTAGGAGAAGGAAAAAGCACTTCAGGGCAAAGAAGCCTGTGGAAGGAGTCTCAAGGAAGGTGATGAAGAGCAGAGGTTAACCTCATTGTACCTACTGAGGGTTTGTGGCCTGTGGTTTCCTCATTGCCAGCTACCTTAAAGCAAAGAGTAATAGAGTAACTCAGATACTCTGCATGAAAGGGGAGCAGAATGGAAAAAGGCAGCCCTGATCAGTACATTTCTTTACCTTTGACCCTTAGTTTTTCAATTTGTCACATACATTTTCCATGTAGCCTTCCAACAGAAGACAGATTTTCTGTCTCTTTGCTTTTGCCAATAATTATTGAATGACCTTTTCATTTCAAATTTAAAGAATTTCCAAATTGAACTGCTGCAACAGTTAGTGCTAAAAATCACTTTCAAAACTGTTTTTCTGGGAACAGACTATGAACTTCAGCTATGAACTTTTCCCTGTGTTTCCTAATGTTCTACAATCTTTCAAAATCCAGATTAGTAGTAAAACTGAAGCTAAATCAGCATGAAAATTACTGAAACTTCAAGTCACTTAAATTATTTTGGTATGAAAGTACATCCTATAAAAAAATCTTGGTGTCTTACTATTACTCCCTACAGCCTAACTAGCAGCTCTTACTATTAGTTCTTACAGCCTAACTAGTAGAAGCAGTAGCTCTTAAATAATAATTCCATGAAACATAGATAGCCTTGTAACTCTCCCCTGGCATTTGTCAGCAAATAGACATCCCACTTACTAATTAAGTGGGGATTGAATAAGGTTTTTAACTTAAAAAAAAAAAAAAAAAGGTAATTCTGCCTTCATCAGGAACAGGCACACTATGGCAAAGCAACAAAACTGTGGAAGGCAATTTACATCACACATGACTATGAGATATTCACTATCAGTCATCAGCAGTCAAGATGGATCCTAGAAGAGGATGCTTCCTTGATAGTTTGTTGACAGGATGTTGTTTGCAAAACCTGCCTCATACCTGTGTTTACGTGTTAGATTTCTGTGCCATTTCCAGGATCAGTTGTGTTGGAAAAGGACATCATTATCTCAGCTCTACATTAAAGCACTATTTTTTTATTCTACTTGCAAACTCTCCATCTCTCTCTCTCTGATTCTTAGTGGCATCTAGTGGTACAGGACTGTTGGGGCTTTTTTTTTTTTTAATGCAGGTTCTTTACTGGTCAAAACAGGAATTTTCCAGAAATAAAATGCAGATTCTGGACTCTAGAGGGTTAAGAGAACTGGTGTTAAGCCTGAGTTTATAGGTCTGATGGTGTCACTAGGCAACAAGTAACTTGCTGCAGCCAGCTCCTTTCAACCTCCTTGTTTCCTAATGAAGCCTGGTCTGCAGCCTGACTTAGAGACAATAATAATAGAAAGCATATTTATTCCCAATTCTTCTCACTCCCCAACGAAAAACAAAAATCCAAGAGTGATGCTCTAATTGCAAGGGCACCATGGTGGAAGCAGCTAAAAACAGATACCTTTT
>VWZI01018962.1:249568-272234 GCA_013396835.1 Psilopogon haemacephalus | reverse complement strand
GTTTTGACCTTATAATCACAAATGAATGTTTTTCAAAGACCCATTGAAATATAATTCAAATAACTGATTTTTTTTTTTAATTGTAAATTTAGCTGTGCTGTTTTTCTGTGGTTTGACTGTGCCTTGTGTCTTACCTGTTCTGAGGAACTAAAACATGAGCCCAATATAAACAGCTAATCCTGTACTGTTGTCTTGTAGACATTACATTATTTTCAGTAACAGCAATATTAAACATTTTGGTGAAATTGAGCAAATCTACTGGTAAACTGCTTCGCAAATAATTTGTTTAGCATGTAAAACTTCCTATAAACAAGGAAAGAGAAAGTGACTCCAAAATTCCATGGTAATTTTGCAGAATTTGAATACAGTGCTGTGAAAATAAATTAGTGCAAAATAATTTTTTTTCTTTTTTTAAACGTGGTCCAAGAGATTACATGTTCCTGTATTGATGACTTCCAGTTCTTTGTGATAAATCTGAATTCTGCTGTCATAAATTCTGCACCCCCTGCATCCATACAACTCTGATGTTTTTTGGCAAGCTAAGGTATTTGTTTTATTTGAAGACAGGTCCTCATGCACTTGGTCAACCTACTAGCTCACAGCAAGTACAAAAATATGAGCATATTGCATTACACTGTCAGAACAGCAGCCCTATGTAGTTATGAATATACACAAGATGACCTATGCCCTACTAGCTTGCAATTGCAGCACATTTTCCCCAGAGGCAAATTCGGACAAGCTAAACGTAATTTCACACTTCATGTAAGACTGCTCGCTCTGTTGTCCTGGCTAAGATAAGGCACCATTCTTTTTGGTTTTCACAAAGCGTGTTATAGATTTAATTAGTACAGTCGCTTTCAGAATAGAGACTGAAAGCTCTTTCCACTGAGGGCCTAGTTCTGCGCTCTCTTCAGTGTTTCCTGCAGATTTTGCATTTCAGAGCTCAGAATTGCTGGGTCTTTACTGAAATAGGTTTTCATTTCTGCAGAAAATGGGCCTTATTTCCTCCTTTGAAAGAACCGTTTAGCCAGTCTACTTACACGTACACTGCTTTTAGGGTCTAAAGCACTCCCTTCTTACGCTGCACAAGCAGCAAATTCTTAATCTTCGTCTGCTCCATAAGATGGTAAGTGCCCAGACACTCACTACAGACTAGAAAAGACGTCATCACGAAGGAGTAAGGAAGCAGGGTGCAAGTAATACCATGTTTTTAATTTGTGGAGCTGAAATTAATGTCATCCACAAAGAAACGTGTATTGCCAGACTGGTGGTCTGTCTTTACAGGCAGAAATAAAGCAGTCATATTCATAGAGAATGAATAATCGTACAAATTCAGTACTGAGGAAGTTACACATAGCTCTCCCAGCTTTCTTTAAGATCATAGAATGGCTTAGGTTGGAAGTGACCTCAAAGATCCAACCCCCTGCCATAGGCAGGAACACCTCCCACTAGAACAGGTCACTCAAGACCTCATCCAGCCTGGCCTTGACCAACTTCAGGGAGGGAGCATCCAAAACCTTCCTGGACAAGCATGGGAGAACAAGTCAAATCAGTAAGTTTGAGATCAAACATCCACCTAAAAATCTTGGATAGTTCTTTCTAGAAAAAGAATCCAGCCTTTCCTCAGAGGTACAGTTTGTAGTGAAGGCTGCTTGCCTCATGCAAGAGGCAGGCCTCCAATATTCAGAGCAGCAGGAAACCTCTCAGTGGCCAGCAATAAATTTATGCCCAAGGAGAACATATCATAGAATCACAGGCTTGTTTAGGTTAGAAGAGTCCTTTAAGATCATCAGATCCAACCATTAACCCAGTACTGCTAACTCCATCACTAAACCATGACATTAAGCACTATATCTGCATGTCTTTTAAATACATTCAGGAACGGCAACTTCAAAACTTTCCCGAGCAGCTTTTTTCCAATGCTTGACAATCTTTTTTTGTGAAGAAATTTTTTGTTAAGACCCAACCTAAACCTCCCCTGGCACAGTTGCAGCCTGATCCTCTTTTCTATCACTTGTTACTTGGGAAAAGAGACCATCTTGCTACAGCCTTCAATTAGTAGTTGTAGAGAGCAAGAAGGTCTCTCCTGACCCTCCTTTTCTAAAGAATAAACAACCTTAATTCCCTCAATCACTCCTCACAAGACATATATTATAGACCCTTCACCAGCTTAGTTGCCCTTCTTTGGACATGCTTCAGTGCCTCAAGGACCTTCTTGCAGTGACAGGCCCAAAACTGAACACAGAATTCAAGATGTGTCCTCATCAGTGCAGAGGGACAATTGTTTGCCATGTCCTGCTGCCCACACTATTTCTGATACAAGCCACGATACTGTTGGATTTCTTGGCCTCTTGGGCACCCTTCTGGCTCATATTCAGTCAGCTATCAACCATACCCCAAGGTCTTTTTCCTTCAAGCAGCTTTCCAACAACAGTTGTCCAAACCTATAGCATTGTATGGGGTTGTTATGACCTAACTTTATGACCTAACACTTGGCCTTGTTGAACCTCGTACTGTTGGCCTCAGCCTTATTGATCCAGATTGCTCTGCAGAGTCTCCCTTCCCTCATCATGTACTGCAAGCACACAGTACAGCACAGTCACAATATCATAAACTGGAGCTGCTAAAGCTGAGCTTTGTCAAGGAATGGCAACAACACTCTACGCACACAGGACAGATGAAAAGGTACTTGCTGTAGCAAGGACTACATGGAGACCCACTATGTTTCAGTTCGCTCACACTTGGGCCCTCAGTTCAGAAAACCATTAAGAAACTGTAGAGATAGCATCAAGGTAAATCATTTACAGTCAAAGTGACTTCAGTATGTCAACAGTGAAGCTCTCAGTTTAATTCATAACATTCACATGCTCCATGAAAAGAGGAAATGCCATCCCTCATATGTCATATAGTGATTGTACACAGCATAAGAAAAGCTATCCTAGTTTGAGGAAGAAACTAATCTTCTGCACCTTGGAAAGAATAATAAACTGCACTGGTACAGGTTAGGAGGTGATCTGCTAGAGACCAGCCCTGTGGAGAAGTACCTGGGAGTCATGGTGGAAAACAAGTTATCCATAGGACATCCATGTACCCTTGTGGCCAAGGTCAATGGGATTCTGGGGTGCATTAAGAATTGTGTCCAGCAGATCAAGGTAGGTTCTCCTCCTCCTCTACTGAAACCCCACCTAGAATATTGCATCCAGTTCTGGGGTCCACAATTCAGGAGGGACAAGGATCTACTTGAAAGAGTCCAATGGAGGGCTACCAGGATGATTAAGTGACTGGTTCACTGCCTTGTGAGAGACCTGGGGCTGTTTAGTCTGGAGAGGAGAATACTGAGAGGGAATGTAATAGATGTTTATAAATATGTGAGGGCTGGATGTCAAGAAGGAAGAGACAACCTCTTCTCACTTGTGCCCTGTGATAGGACAAGGGGCAATGGATGTAAACAACAGCACAGGAAGTTCCACCTCAATATGAGGAAGAACTTCTTTACTGTCAGTGTCACAGATCACTGGAACAGGCTCCCCAGAGAGGTGGTGGAGTCTCCTTCTTTAGAAACTTTCAAGACCTGGCTGGATGTGTTCTTGTATGACCTGTGCTAGATTCTATGGTCCTGCTCTGGTAGTGGAGTTAGACCCAAAGATCTCCAGAGATCATTTCCAACCCCTAACATCCTGTGATCCTTGATCCTCAGACACAAAATACACAGCATGTGGAAATCTCTTAGTGAACACTAGTACTTGTATAGAAAATGTTGCAAAGGACATTTTTATTTTGTTAACAACCTGCAACATAAGACTGCTGTGACTATGGTTACCTATTTCACTGGGATGACAATTTACCAGGTACAGTTTCATCCTTCCCTCTGAAAAAAGGATGGATCAGAGGGACTGTGCCACAGGCCATGTAATTTTCCTCTCCTGCTCAATTAGGAAACAACTCTCTTATCTCCTCAACATGCATCTTTTATCTTGTCTTACTTTTGATTGATTTGGCCCTCATACCCTTTTCTTTTCCCAACTCAGCACTGACTCTGAATACTGATGAGATGCTGTGTATCATTCCAGGTAGTTATTTAGGTGCTTCAGGTCTGAAGATTACCTGACCCCCAAGTATTTCAGGGACCGATCAATCTTGTTATCTGAAACAGCCTCAGGTACTGTGTTGGTGGTGCCTGGTTCCCAAAAACATCTACACACATGCACAGAAACAAATACAGTCCTCCTGTGCATGGTGGGAAGGGACAAAACCAAAATCACAGTTTTTAACAGAACAAAGACTAAGGAAAGACATTTACTTATGAAATGCAGCATCTCTTGCTTGCTTCTCAGAAAGCTACAGTAATTAAGGATAAATAGTAACTCAAATGTACTTTATTTGCAACGCTGAAAGCTTCAATTTTCATTCTTTGAGGGGGAACAATGTGTTTCTTTCCAGTAGGAAGAAAATTGTTCTGTGATTATAATGACATCGTGCTGCCTCTAATATAATGTTGAAAGTTTAGGAGGCTGTAGAAGAGAAAGGGCATATGAAGTACAGTATAGCTTTTTTCAGTTGTTTAAGTAAAAATTCTTATGCACATGGACAAACAAAAAGAAAATTATAATTTATTTTTTTTTTTTAGTGTGAATGCCCTTTCCCTTAGCCAAAATAATTAAAATAAATTGTGATTGGAAGTAATGTATTTGATTTTTAGTTTTATTTTCCCCTGTAAAGTAGAAATAAGCCAAAATAAGGATCCAAATTCCTTAGGAGGAAAATTACAATCACGGTAATGTTCAAAATTTGCAGTGTAATTTCATCACCACATTTTTACATGTTTTATGCTAAAATACATTGGATAGTTTACAGTGCAATTTGTGTTAGAATGAGTGTGAACTGTTTTCATGTCACTCAGAATTAAAATACTAAAGCAACTAAGCATTATTTTTTTCCTAACAATTTAAGTCTGCACCACAGAGAATTAGTATAGTTACATTCAACTGTTCTTCATGGTTGAGTAATATTATTAGTAAAGTTTATTTACATTTGAGGGTCCGTGGTACCAAATCACTATGTTAATATATTTCGGGTCCTCTTTATATTCAATGCTAAGCAATGGCCACTTGTAATATATGCTAAAGAATAACTGCTGGATGCTGCCAACCATTATGTTGGGGTGTGCAAGGAGATCACTCAGGGAAACCTACAGTGGTACACCAAACCTCCTCATTTCTGCCTCCTCCCCAGATGCACCAAACCCTGTTTCAGGACCCTCAGAGGTCATCTGCCACTTCTGTCTGCCACTAGTCACTTTTTATGATTCATATCTTTAGAGCAGTGTACTCAGCTCTGCTTTCTTTACTGATGTGCTTAAAGCTTCCTCCAAGCTACGCCAATACACAAAGGAGTGAACGCTTTGAGCTCTTTTTCCTAGGAATCCAGCAGTCTTGTTGTCATTCTCAAACTTGGAGAATAAAACTCCTTTACAAAAGACTGATGCAAAGCCTCAGCCACCAAGGAATTGCTGGATATCATTACTCAAACCAACACTGCAGAAATCAGTACCTTGCTTCTTTACACATCACTGTTATTTGAGAAATTCTTTTACTACAGAGAAATGGACTAGTACATATGTAATTCATGAAAGTCTGTTTATGCAGTACTATAAAGGTTACTTTCATGTCTGAAGCTCTAGTATTTCCAAGAAAAAGGAGTTTTAGTCATGTAGCAGTAAAAAATATTACCCTAGTACTTGTGGCTAAAGGAAAATAGATTCACACAGATGCCACAGAGCATAGCAAGTTTATTATTGGCCAGAAAGTGATTTTATGGGATCCATCATATGAAGACATACTATGATTTTTTTTTCTCTAATTATTATCATGAGTTTTACAACTGCACAGATTGTTCTAGTAAGAATCCCAGATATGCTGTAAGATACTATCAGAGCTCACCATCATTTTCTAGCTTCACCTCATCCAGAATCACAAATTTGCCAAGGAAAATCTGAGTTTCAGGAATTGCAATAGCAATGCCAATATATGGGTCCAACATTCAAACAACAATGGAAGCTGAGGAGCTGCCACTGATATCCTACAATATTTATTTTATTTATTATTCATTTTATTCAAGAGTCCTGCACACTTCAGCGAAACACAACAGAGTTGGTGCCACTGGGAGAGTAACAAACCTTCAAATCACCAAGAAATGAATGATTTAGCTGTGATTCGTAAGAGACTGTACAAACCAGAAACATATTGAGATTAACACAAAGAGTGGAGAAATTGACATTGTGTTTTCCCCAACTGGTAAATCAATCAAGCAGGAAGCTATGCTTCTAGCAGCCATTTGAGGTCCTGAGAGTCACTCAAGCAAAGTACAAAATCCAAATCCTGAGATAGCTGAGACTTAGATGAACACAGGAAAGCAAAACTAGGACAGAAAGTTGTACCCTTCTCACCTGGCACACGTGTGAGAATTCTAGTCAGGCTGCACCTGCAATGGGTTTTTGTAAGAGCAGCCCAAGCTATGTAATCAAACACTCAAAGTGCTGTTGAGCTTCTGGTTAGAAGGTTAGAAATATTTTTTCAATACTACTTCTGGCTGCCAGGGCTGTTGGGCTTGTCTGATACAGTGTGTAGCTGGCTCATCTTTCAAGGGCAAGTTTTCACAGAATTAATGGTGATGGAAACCACAGGATTTATTTAGCACCGGATCTGAGTACCTTATGAAAATGAACATGGAGAGGCATTGTTTAAACATATGAACTCATTGCGGGCATTAAAATAAATTTTAAAAAATAAATAACTTTTCTGCAGATATCCTTATTCAGAGCATGGCCATCTGCAAAGGGTGTGATAAAAAAATTCCTGGAACAGTTTCTTAATGGTACTGACAGGCATGAAATTCCATAACAAACCAGAGAGAACATACCTGTGGACACTCAAACTAATAAATCATATTAGCTTTTCTGCTCACTGTTGCCAGCACAGAAAGAAAAAGAAAATCACCTCAAGAAGATACTCCTGGCAATCACTACCACCATTTTGTTCTCATATGCAGCTCAGAATGTGCCATCCAATGGATGGAGATCAATCAGTTTGCTGAGATCTGCCTTCAGAACCACAGATCTCTTATTGAAATCAAATATTTGGAAGCAGATCCAGCCTTCTGTGATTTCTTGCTGAACCACTGCAAATAATTTTAATGTGGCGCATAAAAACATGATGGCTTTTTTTTTTTTTTTTTTCCCCAGGGAGTATCCTTGATTTCAGAATAAACTGGAATCAATACTAACATGCAGATACTAAAGAGAAAACACAGAGAACAGAGTACATTTTTAAAACTACATCTTGCCAAGCCTAGCTCAGATAAAGCAAATAACTCAACCCATGGAACTACTCAAATTCATTATATTCCCCATTTTTTCATTGTAAACTACCATATCAATGTTAAAATTCCAATCAAGATCATCAAGCCTACTCTGAAAATTATTTGCTACATATGCCAAGGGTTCTTTTTGGTGTTCTTTAAAGCTCCTATAGTCAGTTTGCTATAATTACAGGATGAATAATGATAGATAGGAAGGCACCCCTCCTTGCAAATCAGCTGGAAGCCAGTTGTTACTATTTAAAAAACATTTCCATGACTCTATTCCATCAATGTTTAAGTGTTTTTAAACATCCCAAAATGCTACGTGGGAAGAAAAGTGATAGTAGATATGTGGAACAGAGAATGAGAAAGAACTAGTGAAGAGAAAATGGAAATTGGACTATATGAACTAGAAAGGTCCTTTCCAACCCAAATCATTCTGCGGTTCCATGAAAGCAGTATAACTATGTTCTTAGGAGAAATCCTTGGAAATTTTTGGTAGTTTTCACTCCCAGCTGTGGCTAGCCATGTGGGGGTTGGTCTCTTCTCCCAGGCAACCAGCAACGGAATGAGGGGACACAGTCTCAAGTTGTGCTGGGGGAGGTATAGGCTGGATATTAGGAGAAAGTTCTTCACAGAGAGAGTGATTTGCCATTGGAATGGGCTGCCCAGGGAGGTGGTGGAGTCACCTTCCCTGGAAGTGTTCAAGAAAGGACTGGATGGAGCACTTAATGCCATGGTCTAATTGATTGGATAGGGCTGGGTGATAGGTTGGATCTTGGAGGTCTCTTTCAACCTGGCTGATTCTATTCTATTCTATTCTATTCTATTCTATTCTATTCTATTCTATTCTATTCTATTCTATTCTATTCTATTCTATTCTATTCTATTCTATTCTATCTTTTTCTTCATAAACTGGTTGGTTATAAAGTGAGTGTTTTCTTTTCTCAGAAAAAGGAGGATATTTTGGAAAAATAATACTAACATAAAATTGCCAATAGTATTCTGAGCATAATCCAATACTATATACAATTATGACATTCAGCTAACAACAAACATGATAATTTTGTGCTTTTTTGCTAGTTGTACAGTCATATGGACATTTGCAGGGTTCCAATTACCTCTTCTAGCATCCAGATCATATTAGCCTGACTTCCACAAGCTCTTATTAAGATGTGTATAATCAGAGGATTTTCTAAATAAGTAAAACATAAAACAGGCAGAATCAGAGGAAAGATAAATTACATCTTCGCTTTCCTGTAGTTGTTGTATCCCTACCATTGAATCAGTCAGGACCATTGAGGTACAGACCATTCCTAGCTTCTCTGATAGCTTGGTTAACAAGCAATTTCTCTCCAGGTGTTTCCTACTCTACCATCCCTGAGTCTCCCATGCCTCTGGAAAGGGATGAGAAGCTTTCCCTGCCTTCATTGTGTGATACACAGTTGGGATGAGACTCATCTTCTTACAATTGTTCAAGCCCACAGGAATGAAAATCTGCTCTGTCTCCTTCCTTATCTGAAGGAAAGAGCTTCTACAACCGCATAATATTTTAAGGAAATATAAGGAACAAGGACTTGAACCCAAACCATTCCAGCAAAAATATCAAGATCCAGGTTTTCAATAAGATGATCCAGCTTGTAATGTAATTATTTGAGAATCATAGAAAACGTTTGGTTGAGAGATCTCGAAGATCATCCAGTCCAACTGTTGACCCAACACTGAATGGTCAATAATAAACCATGTCCTTAAGTGCCAGATCCACATGCTGCTTCAACAACTCCACGGACATGACCTGGTGAGACCACTCTGATGTTTTCTAAACCTCTTTTTGAAAAAAATTTTCCTTATATCCAGCCTGAAGCTCCCCTGACACAGCTTGAAACCATTTCCTTTAGTCCTGTCATCTGACACCAATGACAAGAGGCTGGCCTCCTCCTCACTCCAACTTCTCTTCAGGTACTTGTAGGGAGTGATGAAGTCTACCCTCAGCCTCCTCTTCTCCAGACTGAACAACCCCAGATGCCTCAGGCCCTCCGTGTAGGTCATGTGCTCCAGGCCCTTCATGAGCCTGGTTGCCCTTCTCTGAATATGCTCCAGCATCTCAGTGTCCTTGTATTGAGGGGTCCAGAATAGAACACAGCACTCAAGATGTGGTCTCACCAGTACTGAGTACAGGGGGGATGATCACCTCACTGTTAGTGGTGGCCAGAGTGTTTCTAAGACAAACCAGGATGCCACTGGCTTTCTTAGCTAGGCAGCACTACTTTACACACTGCTTTAATCAAGGAGAAGAAGGAAAATATGTTATATACATGAAGTGGAGAATACATCTAGTCCCAGAACTGACAATTTGTCACCTGAGCAGCAAAGCTAATGAAACCAATTTTCTTACTTATACTGGCTTCTCTGATGTGGAATAGAGCATCAGTACTGATTGAAGTTCTCCGCATCACTGGGGTATTCACAGCAACCATCTCCCATTCAGATGCTTGGGAATCTAATGACATCTGAAGCCAGGATATATTCTTCCCCTCAGCAGGAACACTGAGTTCTGCCTATGTTCTTTCTTTTCTCTAAACTTGGAAAGATCTTTAGCATTCCTGGGGTCATTTGCATTTCTCAAATGTAGCAGACCCTATTGGTCAGAAGGTTCTAAAGCTGCTGGGCCTGAGAGAGTGAGCAAGGAGGATATGAGCACAGATGGAAATACCCTTAGATAGCTCTTGTTTTCTTTCAAAAGTAATCTATAAAAACATTTATTTGGCTTTGTGATGGTTTGGGAGTTACCCACCCCCACTCTCCCAGGAATTCACCAGACTAGACTCAGTCAGGTAGAAGTTAAGTAAGCTATATTTACAGCTTAACCCAATTTACAAGCATATATGTGCACAATATACATAAATATTTACAGTTCTATACAAGCTAAAAGTAATACAGAATCACAAAATCTCTCCCAAAACAGTCAGACTACCAGGAGGCTCCTGACCCAAACCTCCTCCCCGCCCCTTCTGCCTCTTTCTCTCCCTTCAGAAATAAACAGATCGATCTCACTTGATAAATCTGGAGAGATCTGGGGTGAGATGTAAAAAAGATGACAAGAAGATTAGAGGAAAAAGCTTAGACTGGATTAAAACCCAGAACTAACTGAGAAGCGTGTTAGAAGTGTCTTATCTTATATTTTGACTACTTGATTCTCTCAGCAGAAGACTGAGTGATATAGGTCACTGTTTTTTCTCCTCACGGCCAAAGAGTTAATTTCTCTCAGTAAAATATTCCAATTAACCTCAAACCAGCACAGGCTTTTACATGTATTGGGCTGAGATTTTTCTTGGTGAGGGAAACTAATTTAATAGCACAGGTTAAGTTCAAAAAACAGTAGGGAACTATACTTGATATGCTATTGATGCTATACCTGTTTTATAGAACCATAGAATCATTCAAATTGGAAAAGATCATCAACTCCAACCACTAAGCCTACTGTACAAAGTTCACCCCTAAAGTCTTATTCACAAGTACTGCATCTAAAAGACTTTTAAACACATGCAGGGTTGGTGACTGAACCACCTCCCTGAGCAACCCATTCCAATGTCTGACTACTCTTTCTGTGATTTTTTTTTTCCCTAATGTCCAGTCTAAACCTTCTGTGATGCAGTTTGAGGCCATTCCTTCTTGTTCTATAGTGAGCTACCTATGAGAAGAGACCAGCACCAATCTCTCTACAATGCCCTTTCAGGTACTTGTAGAGAGCAATGAGGCCTTCCTTTAGTGTCCTCTTCATTCGACTAAACAGCCCCATTCCTTCAGTCACTATTAATGAGATTTATTCCCCAGGCTCTTCATTAGCTTTGTGGCCCTCCTCTTCCTTCACTCCACCACCTCAATATCTCTCTCGTATTGACATACACAACACAGTACCAATGCCAAGTACAGAGGGACAATCACTTCCTGCTCCTGCTGGAGTTTATATCCAGACATTTGACAACACAAATAGAAGATGCATTTTTTTTGCATGAATTATAAACTACCTTTACACTAATCAAAGAACTGCTCATAATGTGGTATAATAATCATGGATAAAAATGACCATTTGCCTGCTACTTTTAGACCTGAAGATTCTCGTATTTTCACAAATTTTATCTCTGTTCTGTTGTGCATTTACGCTGAGGTGGATAACACGAAAAAATAATTACAAATTAGGACCTTCTTCATGTCATAATTACACTCCTACTGATTTAAATAGAACAACAAAAAATATCTGAAGAATCATTAATGGGAATTCTTATAACCCATGTATCTGTAATGCATTCAGTGCCAAAGGCGGAACATATGAAAGCTGATATCATAAAATGGGGGAAAAGTTAACCATATTGTGTGTCTCTGAAAACAAATCCGTTACTTGAACAGTCCACATCCTTCTGTGTTCTGAGTCACCAACTGGAAACTGGAGCCTGAATGGGCATTTTCATTCAGTTTGCATGTTACATGTCTAGCAATAACTGTACAGAGCATCTGAGTGACGTCCCCAACAAGTTTGTTCTTGTCACCTAATGTTAAAGCACCACAACTTTTTTGCTAGTTTCTTTCAATTTTATAGCATCTCTTTCTAAAACAAACAAGAAAAAAAAATCACCAAAATAAAACAAAAAAAAATCAACCAAAAAAACAAAGCAAAAAAAATCCCAGAGAATGCACAAGATGTTTTGCTATATGACCTTTCGCTTTAGAGCAGTCACTGAATCATCAAGCAACGAATATACCATACTTTCATCTTCTTCTTTAGGATGCATGCGCTTTTGAGAAGGTGAAGGGAAAACATTAGAAAAGCTTGGCTCTGTTCTGTCATGTCACCTTAGTGTGACATGAAATTCTGTGACATGTGACATTAAAAAAGGTCACTTTGACAACCAGGCTACTAGGATGCCTGTTTATTTTTCATTACTGCTAGCAAATGAATGGCAAATTATTCAGCAACTACAACTAAAAAGAAAATATATTTCCTTCATGTTTTCTGTCTTTGCTTTGGTTTGGGGTTTGTGGATTTTTTTGAGATTTCTTTTCTTGTTGTGGTTTGTTTGTTTACTTGTTTTTTTTGTTTTGTTTGGGTTTTTTTGTTTGGTTTTGTTTGGGGTCTTTGTTGTTTTGTTTGTTTGTTTTTTTCATTTTATGCAGTTTTATGACCTCCTGGAGCTTTAGAACGTTATAGAGCTTCTCCATCTTCTCTAGAGCAGAGCTGCAAAGATGATTAAGGGAATGGAAAAACTCTTTTATGAGGAGAGACTGAGGGAGCTGGGGCTCTTTAGCTTGGAGAAAAGGAGACTGAAAGGTGACCTCATCAATGTTGATAAATATGTAAAGGGTGAGGATGCAGGCAGACTCTTGTTGGTGATACCCAATGACAGGACAAGGGGCAATGGGTGGAAGCTGAGGCATAGGAAGTTCCAAGTAAACATGAGGAGGAATTTTTTTCACTGTGAGGGTGACAGAACACATGAACAGGCTGCCCAAGGGGGCTGTGGACTCTCCTTCTCTGTAAATATTCAAAATCCACCTGGACATGTTCCTGTGTGATCTGGTCTGGGAGATCCTGCTCTGCCAGGTGGGGCTGGACTAGATGATCTTCCAGCCCCTAAAATTGTGTGATTCTCCATTTTTTCCTCTTTCTTCCCTGAGGAATTTTCTTAGTTTCAATGACTTTTGTTTATTTTTAAGAGCTTTGTTTAATGTGTTAATGCTTTCCCTATTCCTTCTAATTACACTGGAGAGAAAAAGAAATGAAATTGCATTTTAGTACTATATTTTGAATTTGAAAGAGGAAGAAATCCAAGCAAAAGATGTGAGACAGGCCCACATCTTGCCTTTGAAGAATGATCAGCATTTTCATATCTCAGCTGAGAGCCCTCAGGTTCATTCTGATAAGACAGAGGCTCTAATTGATATGACAGCAGTCAGATCCCCTGAATTTTAAGTTCTAACAATTATAAAAAGAAGTACATTCTAAAAGACTGAAGTCACAGTTCTTAACCTATACCTAAAACCTTTGGTGGAGTTGGGCAGGGAATAAATCTGATGAAGATTTGCCAGAGACTAAAAATGGCATCTATTTTTCTTGGTGGCATAATTGCATAATTTCAGATGTTTACTAATGTACAACTTTAAAAAAAAAAAAAAAAAAAAAGACTGCAGCTCATATTTATGCTTTAGTTTCCATGCACTTATCATGACACTTGCCCAGGCCATTGTAGTTTGTGTTCTGTTAGCTTTTGTGATGGTTTGAACTAATTGGAGGATTTTAATCAGAAATTAGACTATAGGCTGAGAAAAGCAAACATTCTAGTGTCTCCTTAAGTAATTTGTTTACTGAAATGGTATAAGTATTAGAACCAAAACAAAGATAAGACAGAGCTGTTTGAGATACATTTGCTGTTGCATCTCTCTCTCCTTCCCTTCTTAGCCGGTTCTGTGTAACTTCACTAACCAGTTTCCCCTACTAGCCTCCCTGGCTGATCTACCTCGCTTACCTGGCATGGAAGACAGATAGTGGGATAAGACTGGGAGGTGGGAGGAAAGTGGCAAAGTGGTTGGAAACCCCTCTTAGGGACTGATCTCTGGGAGGGGTTTGGTGTTTCTGTATTACCTTGTTATTGTATGTATCTGTAAATATCTGTAATATATTGTAAATATCTGCTTGTATATTGTGCAAAGCTGTAAATATAAAGCTTCATTCCTTAACTGTCAGCTCACTGAGTTCTAGCCTGGCTTATTTCAAAGTCTGAGGGGGCAGGTAACTGCTGAACCGCCACAGCTTTTAAAATTTTAAGCACACTTTATCATAGGTTTGCTACTTTTATGTTCTATTGTACTTCATGCAGTTGGGTTGCTGGGGTTTTGAAATGGCTTTTCAGCCTGTCAAGGGCCTGTTTAAAAGAGAAAGGGGCGGGGGGAAGTTTTGAATGGTTGTCTCTTATAAACAAAAATATTGCATTTGGAAAAACAAGTTTGTAATTTAATGAAACAAGATAGAAAAGAGTCTCCATTAATATGGTAAAAAGTGAAAAAACAAGCTGTTGCTTGGGTTTTTGTGGGGTTTTTTGTTGTTTTTTTTTTTTCCTTACCCCTGTTTCAGGGACTAACTAGAATAATACATTTCAGCTGATGTGTAAATATGGTGGACCACTAATAATGTCTTTAGTCAGAGACTACCAACCTGAAGTGCTGATATACAGATGGTGTTTGCTTACTGAGTTAGCTATTGATGTGAATTTCCACACAGTGATCTATCAAAACTTTTCAGAAAAACATAGATAGATCTTTCAAAAATGTTGTCTGTTTAAATTGGAAGACTCCATCCTTCACAACAGTTAAAACTCAATGGCTCTAGAGCATCAGGCAGATGTTTTTCTACACATGTAGCTTTCAGCAGAAGCTTGAATGCTGTGCTGCTAAATCTCACCCCGTGTAAAGCTTTTCAGATGGAGGAAGATTTAAAAGTCGTATGGACAAGTATGTCTTCTTGTATTCTGTGCTGTCTTTGAATGAGGTAGAGGTACTTTTCTTTAGAGTAGCTAGTGTCAGTTATGTCTTGGATTTGTGCTGAAAAGATGCCTTGGTTATTGCTGAGCACAAAGCCAAGACCTTTTCTGCCTCTCATTCCACCTCACCAGAAACTAGGCTAATGGTGCACTGGAAGCTGGGAAGGGACAGAGTTGGCACAGATAACCAAACGGATATTTCATACCATATGATGACATGCTCAACATATAAAGCTAGAGAAAGAAGGATGAAGGTGAGGACATTTACAGTGAAGACATTTGTCTCCCCAAGTAACTGTCACACATGAGGGAGCTCTGCTTTCCCGAAGTTGGCTGAACACCTGCCTGCCAGTGGGAAGTGACGAATGAATCACTTATTTAGTTGCATGAGTGGCCTTTGGTTTACCTGCTAAAATGCTTTCACCCAGCCAGAGAGTTTTATCATACTCACCCTTCTGACACTCTCCTCCATCCCACTGGTGGGAGTGAGCAAGCAGGAGGGTGGGGCTAGCTGTCAGTTGGGGTTAAACCAGAACAAAGTCAAGAAGAAAGGATGAGTTTTGGGTTTTTTTCTTAATTACTTATTATGGAATGAGCTTTGAAGTTCTTTCATTACTCCCTTGATTCCACTAAATCTGCATATGTCTTATTACATGCAAACAGAGATTTCATGGTTCCAGTTGTTAATTCACTCTGAAGAACCATGGTATACTGTGCAGTATATACTGAAACATCAGAAAATGTAAGAATACAACAAGCTGGAATCAGTAGCATGAAAAAATAAAGTATTCTGAAAAGCCAAAATTTAGGAAAACACTCTTTTCTTATTTTAATATCATTAAAAGAGCTTCTAAAGATACATATTCCCAGCTTGATCTTGAAAGATATATGATAGCAAATAATTAATTCCCTTAGCATGTGTCAGGAAATTTGTGGGTTTTAGCATTACATTCCCATCCTGGAGGTCAGCTGTATGTAGGTCCCACATCCTACATCCCCTGCTACAATGCTCCACAAAGATTTGCATAGAATCATAGAATGGTTCAGGTTGGAAGAGACCTCAAAGATCATCCAGTTCCAACCCCCTGCCACAGGCAGGGACACCTCCCACTAGAGCAGGTCACTCAAGACCTCATTCAGCCTGGCCCTGAACGCATCGAGGGAGGGAGCAGACACAACCTCCCTGGGAAACCTGTTCCAGTGCCTCACCACCCTCACTGGAAAGAATTTCTTCCTAACATCCCGTTTAAATCTCCCCTCTGCCAATTTGAACCCATTCCCCCTCATCCTGTCATTACAAGACCTTGTGAACAGTCCCTCACCAGCCTTCCTGTAGGCCTCCCTCAGATACTGGTAGGCTGCTATAAGGTCTCCCCAAAGCCTTCTCTTCTCCAGGCTGAAAAGCCCCAACTCTTTCAGCCTGTCCTCATAGCAGAGGTGCTCCAGCCCTCTGATCATCTTTGTGGCCCTCCTCTACGCTCTCTCCAACAGTTCCATGTCCTTCCTGTGCTGGGGGCTCCAGAACTGCACACAGTACTCTAGGTGGGGTCTGACAAGAGCAGAGTAAAGGGGGAGAATCACCTCCCTTGCCCTGCTGATAATGCCTCTCTTAATGGAGCCCAGCACACAGTTGCTGTCTGAGCCGTGTGTGCACAGTGTTGGCTCATGTTGAGCCTCTCATCTACCCAGACCCCCAGGTCCTTTTCCTCAGAGCTGCTCTCCAGCCACTCACCACCCAGCCTGTATCTGTGCTTGGGATTGCATGACCAAGAAGACAAAAGATCTGCTAATTTAAAAGATGGTAAAAATCAGGCTGGGGACAAGGTCAACACACCACTCTATGCCTATCAATGGTGGAACCTGGGGCAAAAAAAGGACAGTATAGAGTGTGCAGTGGGAGTGATCCAATAACATCTCTGCAGACTTTTCTTACATTTGTCAAAGTAGGAAGCCAGAAAATAAGCTAGCTATCAACATGGAACTGAAAATATTTAAGTCTTATTCTAACTTCTAATAAGACATTATTTACACAACTGAAAAATCAGGGCTACATACTTCTTGACCCCACAGCTCCATGAAAAGTCACCCATGCTCCATTAATGTTGCCTTCTTTCAATTCCATGGCTCCAAGTGCTCCTTCCCTTCATATCTTTATTTTTCTGTTATTTGATGAACCTCCTCTTCACTCATTATTACACATTCACATCATCTCACACAAAAATTATTTCAGTTACTTTGTTTTTTTTGCCTTTGCAACCTTAACTTTGCCATTCACATATCTAAGCAGACTGCTGCTGGGAGAACTCTCTTCCTTGGCTATTGGTTTGACTGTATCAAGTTTCTCTTTCACCAGCTTCCCCTTCCTCAATTATATAAAATACAAGTTGTCATTCCCATTGAGGTACTTTATTTCCTGTCTGTGCATTCCCCATCACACTATGCCCCAGAAAATTAATTTTGGTATCCACTTTCCCTTTAGTGACAAATCCCTGCACCTCTGACAAACACACATCTGGGAGGATTTCGTCAGCCACTTCCAAAGACCAGACTCCTTCATCTTTCTTCCTAAGGCTCCCTTCTACTCAGCTGTCCTTCAAAACTTAACAGCAGCTAGTTTCTGTTGAACACTACACCCACCATATGGACCAGTACTGTCTGCTTCTGCTTCTGTGTTCCTCCATCAATCTGGAACTGTCTGCTTTGCCTTTTCTTATGCAGCCATTTTGATGTTCTGTGTTTGTACAGAGCTTCAGAGGATGAAGGAATTTAAAGAGAGGTAATATATTTTATTAGATCAACTGAAACAAATGGAAGAAACAGACAGACTTTGGGATGCTTCGCCAAACCTGCTGATTTTTTTTCTACAGAACAGCCTCACTCTCTCTTTAAAAATGTTGCCACTTTTATACTCTTAAAGACAGACATATGAAAACCTTAAATAGAAATGAAAACCTTAAATACAGATGAAACACTACCAATCTAACAGTATAGAGGTATACAGCAAGTGACTATTCCCTTGGGTTTCAAATCCCACACAGCCAACAAAAAAGGAATGTTCGTATCTGGAAAAAAAAACAGTGGTGAAGTTTTCCTCTGTGGAAAAAGTAGGGATTGAGGTGGGGTGATAATTTCTGGCCATTTTTTACATTCTCATTTAGAGGAACACTTGTTATGTTCAAGGTCACTTGCTACCTTCAGTTTCCGAACAGAGTTAACATTATTAGAGAGGATGCACTTGGACACTGGAATAGGACACAACAGTAACAGGCTCTCTGTAAAGAGAGATCAGGAGAGTTTCAGCAGTTCTGGCATTCACACCTTAGTCTCCATGTAACTGTTTGTCCCAGTGAAGATTTGATCATGAGAAAGTCATAACTAATGACTACAGGTGAATTCCCTTTGAAGATATGGAGTTGCCAGTAAAATAGTTTTATAACCAGGAACCAATTTGCAGTGATATATAAAATGCATTATCTTAGAAGACGAATGAATTATTAAGGGGCTGACAAATACAGAAACTAAACAAATTGGATGGCATTAGTAGCACTGAATTTAATATTGTAGCCATGACTCAGTATTTACTCTTTGAGACTGGAAGCCACTTAGAATATGCAGTTGTTGAGCAGTTATCATATAAAATTAAAAATATTTTTAGTATTGTTATTTTTAGTATAATGGCAATAATTTTTCATTGGCAATCTGCTCAGCTCTGTTGAGACCACATCTGGAGTATTGCCCTCAGTTCCAGACTTCCCAGTTCTAGAGGGGCAGGGATATACTAGAGAATATCCAATTGAGAGCTACAAGGATAATTAATTAAGTGACTGGAACATCTGTCTGATGAGGAAGGACTGAAAGACCTGGGGCTTTTTAGAAAAGACTGAAAGGAGATCTTTTTAACTATTACAAATACCTAAAGGGTGGGTGTCAAGAAGAAAGGGACAGTCTCTTTTCAGCGGTGTCTTGATAGGATGAAGGACAATGGGTACAAACTGGAATACACGAGTTCCCATGTCAACATAAGGAAAAACTTCTTTACTGTGAGGGTGATGGAACACTGGAATAGGCTGCCCAGATAGGTTGTGGAATCACCTCTGGAGACTGTAAAGAACCATCTGGATACATCACTGCCACAGGTGATCCTGCTTTGGCAGGTCGGTTGGACTTGATCTCCAGAGGTCCCCTCCAACACCTACCATTCTATGATTCTATGATTTCTCACTATCTTACTAGAGTCTATGTCAATCTTGCTTATTAACTATCTACAAGACGCATTTCTTGAGAGCTACATAAATTAGCACTTCAATGGTTGTTTTAATTGTACTATCGTAACCTGCCGATCAGAAAAAAACGAAAAACAATATGCTACTTAATTGTACCCACAGGTGGTGTGCAAGAGATAGAAAGAAACTCATCCTGCACAAAGAGTAATAAGATAATAGATATTCAAGTGGGAAATAAGTTATTAGGATTTTTTTTTTACCAGATTCTGTATTGCTATTTAATTCTATTTTCTAAGACAGTTAGTGAAATAAGAGCACAACAGTGCAATTACACTTCTATGAAGAAAGGCTGAGATAGTTGAATTTGTTGAGCCCGGGGAAAAGAAGGCTCTAAAGAGATCTTATTGCAGCCTATTCAATATATGAGTGGCTGATAAGGAAAGTGTAGGGTGACTTTTTATCAGTCACCATCATACAAATGAAGGATTGCATAGTATTTGACATTCTTAAAAACAGGAGTACTACAAATGTCTTTAATATATTAAATATAATAATTGATTTTTTTCCCAGAAATATAAAACTGAGAAAAAAGACTGATGCTTCACTACTATTCTAGCCAGGGAATGCAACAATTTTACTGCACTCTTGCATTCAGAAAGCAAGCAGAGTGAAGAGTTTGTATGAAGACGTCTCCTGGAAAAGACATTTCTGAAAGAATTAAACCCAAATGGCAAATTTGAAAGAATTAAACCCAAAAGGAGAAAGCTGACTGAATTCTAGAATCTGTTCTTCATGTTTATATTCAGTTCAATGCACCAGTGCACTTTTTACCATTCCTTAGACTTTCACCAAGACAATTGATAATTGTTAACATAACTGCCTTAAGCCTTTTAGGTGTAAATCAGTAAGCAATGAAGTGAGGTGGAAAAGTAGCTTCCCTGTGACAGATGTGTGCTTGAAAATGAGGTGATAATAGGTAAAATGTTATTAAGAAGACTAATGACATACAATAACAAGCCTGTCTAATTCTGAAGATTTAATTAAAGCAGAGCTGCTGTGATGCTGATGCAATTACTAAGAGAATGTCCGTCTTTCTGTGTCAGATCAAGATGCTGCTTCAAAATTATATAGTCTAGACCATCAAAAAGGTCCTTCTAAAAGGTCTAGATCTTAGCAAGTCACATAAATATTTTAATCTACTTAATTACTTTGGTTTGAATATATATCAGTGGAGCTGAGTAAAAAAAAAATTGGTATTCCTGAGATGCTTCAAATGCGCGTTATATGATGTCCCCTCCCCAGTCTGCAACACGTTTGTGCCTGAAATTTTTATAAACAATATTGCACAAATGATTAAAAAGCTGAGTGAATGACACACAAATAAACACGCAACATCTTATAAGGTTAGGTGGCTTGTGACAACGCTAAAGGTGCTCTCAGCCCTTTCCCCACTGAGTTATATTTGTAACTGTAATTAGCACCATATGCTATGTGTCATTAGCCAATCTGTGCTAGATACTAGAATTTGACTTCCAGAAGACTAATGCAGGAAGTGAGTTTCTCCTTAGGCCCCTTGTATCAGCAGTGAAAAGCTACACGTTCCCTTCAGTTAATAATTTAGAGAAGGGGTCCATCATATATTAAGAAATTCCAGTAGATGGTAAGAATTTCTTTTTGTTCCTCCTTTCAAACCCATGATGTCCAGTCTGTGGTGTTCCAATAAAAGGCATGAATTTAGAAGGATAAATACATGGCTGGCTCTAGTCCCCAGAAATTCTTACTTGAGAATTGTTAGCCAGTTCAAATCATGCATTTTCCTTCTACCCACTGTTGACTTGATACATGCTGTCCTGTATGCCTCCTTCAGCACTTGCACTTTCTTCTTTTTGATATCCGTTTACTGCCTTAGTTTCTACTTCATGGCCATGTTACTAACTGCTAAGCTTAAGGAACTCAGCATCTCTCTTTGGAAAGTGTTAAAACGTGCAAGATCAACCTCCTGTAGAGGTCCTAAGATAACCCTGCCTTTTCCTTTACATTCACAGATTCTCTTATTCATATTCATGCACCCTGTTTAATTCCATCAACACCTTCATGCCATGAGAGGTTTTGACTGGCAATTACATCCAGTTTTAAGATTGTTTTCAAAAATGTATTCACCTATTGTGCAGAAATGAGAGTTCTGCACGCCTCCACAATAAGAGCGCCCAAGTGTACTTGGCATTTTACTATAGGTCAAAAAATCTCATGGTACCTGGACACATCAGTGGTGCAAATATCAGCATACTAGAGCACAGCCCACCACATATTTTGCTCTGTTAAAGACTCTTTACAATTACATGCTCTGAGGTTGCTCTAGAGATGGACTAGCAGCCAACAATATGGAAAGAAAAGAGAATCATGGGCAACAACATGACTGTGCCCACAATCAATCCTTCTGCTCACCTTATAAGGCAGAGCTATTTCTTCTGTCTTGTTTTGGAGTATTGCCATTGAGTGGCCCAAAGGCTTTAAATATAAAATAGGGCTTTATAAAAGACTTTCAGATGGACCAATTTAAAATATCCCAAATGTAAGTATTTAAGAGATAATCTAAATCTATCATTGTGTAATCCAAATTAAGCAAAATTTAGAAGTGGAAAGAAATCTTCTTTTTCCTTGTCCCTGTAAAGAGCAATAACCAAAAATAACAGCAGATGGTATATGAACTATTAGTCATTTAGATAGTCATTAAAAGTCTATTTTAATCCTTCCACATGTGACTTTCCTTCCTGTTCCTAGCAATCACTATTATATATCTCCTAGTTATTTAAGCATTTCCTATTCCAGCTAATAAACAGAAATTATCATATAGCTGTGGTCCTAAATTTTATAGGTTTGGTAGAGATTTCCCACTATGAATAACATAATATTTATAGCCAAGGAGGGAAACAGACAAAATTAGGATTTTACTTAGGCCAGGGAAAGAGTTTAGAAGTGGTTTTCTATCTTTAGAATTATTGGCTTGAGATAGCAGCCTATAGGCACTGGGATTCACACCTGCTAACTACTAGATTATCCAGTGATTCCACCCCAACAAGCCGTTTTGCTAGTTTACTTTGGGGTTTGGATTAAGTGATCCAACACATTAGAATATCCCCCCTAAGGTTTCCTCCGTTTTCAGATTGTCATTGTTCTGCCATCACACACTGTCTTCCAGACATACTCTCCTCACCCCTTCAACACTTTACACAGGAACTGTACATCCCAATTTCTTCTGACACTGTGTTACGTTAAGACATCTTGTTTTCAGCGTCAACATGAGTAATGATAGCTCTAAGGAAAGCATGATTTAAAGGCTGTTCTTGAGCACAAAGATTGCACATAAGTCTCAGAAAAACAGTGGAAAATCTTCTTTATTGTCTACAGACTTACTTTTCAACAGGTGAATTATGAAATAATTAATCAGTTGCTCATGTATTACAAAAATCTTACTTTTGCACTGCTTAATGTCTTTTAAACATGTGCACTTTGAAACAGAATAAATAAGTACCACTCTATTTCAGGAGAAAAAAA